>LOEQ01006349.1:6476-17324 GCA_001685075.1 Bramus lutescens | reverse complement strand
CTTTCTTTCTTTCTTTCTTTCTTTCTTTCTTTCTTTCTTTCTTTCTTTTACTGTTATTCCTCAATCAATAAGATTGTTCCTTTGGAAGAACGTTCAGAAGTTTCAGCTATTTGCTCTTCATGTAGTTCTTTCAGAATTTCTTCCCCACTCTTTGGAGTGCGTTTATAGTAGTAATAGGTTATTCAATATTGTCTCACTGGTTGTAGAGGTTTTGTTTTAATGTTTATTTACATTTATTTTTTATGTGTGTATGTCTGTGTCTGTCTCTGCCTCTGTCTCTGTCTCTCTCTCCGTGTGTGTGTGTGTGTATGTGTGTGTGTATGTGTGTGTGTGTGTGTGTGTGTGTGAAACACATATTTGGAGACCAAGGAACAACCTGAGGTAATGGATTCTCTTCTTTTGCCATGTGGGGTTTGGGGATCACATTCAGATTGTCAGATTTAAGTTGCACAGCTGTTATTAATTACCTTCATGTTTACTGATTTATTTTTTCCGATTTATTCTATATTCTGTTAATATCCACAAGAAAATTAGTTTTCCATTTTCTTTTTGAGGGTTACCATATTTCCCCAGAAACTGACCATTTTCTTCACTCATTGTATACATTTTTATCTGAGGGTTTTTTTTCTTGATGAGTTTTTGGTGCTGGCAATGAACCCAGGAAAGCACTTGTATGCACTTTGCCTCTGAACTATATAATCAGTTGCCATGGCTGTAGATTCTTGGCCACATTAATAATATCTCCTTTAAAGAAGTTTTCTATTTATTTTAATATTCTAATAATACGAGTATCTAGTTCTGTTATTTGTTCTTTTCTACTGTTTAAGATTCACATTCAGTCATATGTGGAATCATTTGTTATGTGCTGTCTGAGTTACTTTTCTATTGTGCTGATAAAACACCAGCTCACATCTCCATACACAATTATGAGGCACAAAGAGAACTGACTGGGATGGATGTGAACTTTTGAAACCTCGAGGCTCACCCCCATTGACACACCTTCTCCAACAAGGCCACAACTTGTTATCCTTTGCAAACACTTCCACTAACTGCTGTCCAATCATTCACTATGAGCCTATGGAGGCCATGCTCATTTAAACCATCATGTGCACTGAATGCTATATATAGTATATATATACACACACATATTAGAGATTCCAGATTCTTCTAAATTTCTTGGTAAAATGCCGAAAATTCGCTGGGTGGTGGTGGTGGCACTTGCCTTTAATCCCAGCACTCAGGAGGCAGAGGCAGACAGGTAGATCTCTTTGAGTTCATGGCCAGCCTGATATACAGACTGAGTAAGCTCCAGGACAGCTAGGCCAGAGCTACACAGAGAAACCCTGTCTCAAAACAACACCAACAACAAAAAAGAGTTGAATATTCTAGTAGGGTATTCAATTACCTAAGAATCAACTTGATCTTACATTGACAGGCGTTTTAGACTTTATCAGAATTTTAACAAAATATTTTTAATGTCCATTTCTTGAAAACAATAGAACTTTCTGTAAGAAAATGTAAATAGCTAATTAGATTAACATAATTATATATATATATAATATATGTGTGTACTACATAATAGCAAACTAACAGAGTAGAAACTAATATTTTTTAATTTTTAAATTTTTAAATGTTAGTTGACATCAGAGTGGTCCATCAATTCAAAATGATTCCTGTTCATAATGCAAATAAATTTTCAAACACATAGGGGCATTGGCTTAGAGGTTAAGAGCACTGTTTGCTCTTGTAGCAGATCCCAGGCAAATCACAGAACCCACACATCAGCTCACAACCATCTGTAAGTCCAGGTCCAGGGCATTGGACAACTTTTTCTGAACTCAAAGGTAATAGCTATACGTGTGGGACACATACATACATGCAGGCAAAAACACTTATATACATAAAATAAAATAGGTCAAAAACGAAAAAAAGTTAAGAAATTAATTCTGAAATGGAAAGGTCATGGCATATTTGAAATAGTACTGAAAAAGAAAAACCTGCATTGAAAAAACTTGGTTGGTGGGCTTGCACTTCCTGTTCTCAAGGGAGGCAGTAATTAAGGTGGTATGGTACTTACTTGCATAAAGATTAATAAGTATATTCATGTAAGACAACATAAAACATAGAAAAAGACACATGTTATGCAATGAAATGATCTGAATAAAGTTTCCAAATAATCCAGTAGGGAAAGTAAAGGCTCTTAGCTAAAGGTTGCTTGGTGTTTTGGCTGTGAGCCTAGCTTTAAATGGCTAGCCATCTCTCTGGCCCTCCCTGATGGTATGTATTCATTCGTAAGCGGATATTAGCTATAAAATAAAGGATAACTATGCTACAACCCAAAGAGAATAGGTAACAAGGAGGGTTCATGGGGGATGCCCAACTCCCAGGGATTGGGAAATAGAAGAGATTTTTTTTTCAGTGTACTGAGGGTGTGTGGGGACGGGAACATGAGCAATTAGGTTAGGGTGGAAGGGGAGAGTACTGAAAGAGACTACTGGAAAGGGGGGCATTCCTGGGTCAGGTAAAAACTTAGTGCAAGAATCTACAGGGATGACCCCAGCTAAGACTCCTAGCAATAGTGGATACATAGCATGAACTGCCCATCTCTTGTGACCAGATTGGCCTAGCCCAATTGTCATCAGAGAGGCTTCATCCAGCAACTGATGGAAACAGATGCAGAGACCCACAGCGAACATTAAGCGGAGTTTGGGAAATCCTACAAAAGAGGGGGAGAAAGAATTGTAGGAGCCAGAATGATAAGGACACCACGGAAAACTCTCACAAATCAGCTAACTGGGGCTCATATGAGGTTGCAGAGATTGAACCAAAAACCAGGGAGCCTGCATGAAACTGACCTAGGTACTCTGCATATGTGTTAAAGTTATGTAGCTTCGTTCTGTTGTAGGACTCCTAACAGTGAGAGCAGGGGCTATCTCTGACCCTTTTACTGGCTTTTGGGAACCTGTTCCTCATACTGGGTCGCCTTGCCCGTGAGGAGGTGTTTAGTCTTATTGTAACTTGATGTGCCATGTTCTGTTGATACGTGCCCTTTCCTAAACACAACCGAAGGAGGCAGGCGTGGGTTGCGGGGTGGGAACCGAGGGAAGGACTGAGAGGAGAGGAGGGAGGGAAACTGTAGCCAGGATGTAAAATAAATAAATAAAATTATAAATTGTACAAAGACAATATCTTCAAATGAAGATGATTGATAGATTTAATTTAAGCAAAATTTAAAACTTTATCAAGGAAGACCCTTAGAAAAATAAGCAGGAAAGCTACAGATTTAAAACTATTGGCATATTGGACAGCCTAAAACCTGGCATAAATAACTCCTATAAATTAATAGGAAGAAGTATAATCCAAATTTTAAAAAAGTGGAAAACTTTGAAGTGGCAATTTCACAAAATAATACATGCTGATGGCCAGTTAGCACATGAAAAAGTGACCAATGTCATTAACCATCGAAGTAAACACATTAAAATCACATAGCTAATACTGGGATTGTTTTTTTTTCATAATTGATATTAATACATAGATTGATGTAGATCTGGAACAACTGACTTTCACATATGCTGCTGTTCTACATCTAAAATAGCTTTTCAGTGTTTTTTTTAATAATGCACAATACAAATCTCACTCTGACCCAGAAATTCCACTCTTTACCATTTACTCAAGATAAAGACATATATCTACAAAAAAAAGCTATGTAAGATGTCCCTAGTTACTTTGTTAATTATACCTGAAACCTGACAGCAAAATCATGTCCAACAACAGATGACTGGATTTAAAAGCAAGTATTGAATGAAGTGCTAAAAATTTTATTACCAGTAAAATATTTCTGTAGTTACCTTTATATTTATGAATATATAATAATATTGACTCCTGTCAAATTAATTCAAAATTATCTAGCAATCATCAACATCTTTTGGATTCATTTTGGTCTTTATTATTTCAGTGCTAGTACTCTAAATTTAAGCTTGAATTATAGCTCATAAAGCAATGTGTTTATTTTGTTAATTGTTAAACTGGGCTTTTTATTCTAGGAACCCCGGGGCTTCCTGGACCAAAAGGTATGAGTGGTCCTCCTGGTAACCCTGGCCTTCCAGGAGAACCTGGTCCTATAGGTAAGTATGAAAGATGGCATTCTTTAAGACTACGGTTTTTCATAGTCAGTATGGGGAGGGGAGGTCAAATCTTGCTCTGCTGTGAGCATTTCCAAGAAAAAGAAATGTGGTGCTAATCTGCTTATCACTGCATAACTGAATAAATAACTTCTCATTTAAAAATTGCCAAATTGAGCTGGGCAGTGGTGGTGCACACCTTTAATCCCAGCACTCAGGAAGCAGAGGCAGGCAGATCTCTGTGAAGTCGAGGCCAGCCAGGTCTACAAGAACTAGTTCCAGGACAGGAACTACCAAAGCTACACAAAAAAAAACTTGCCTCAAAAAACAAAACTATATATAAGTAGGCATTATTGTTTAGGCTCACATTTTCCAAGAAGACTAATTCTCTCTAGAAGGGTAAATTCTAGTAATATTTTTATGTAATGACTTTTAAAGTAAATCCCTTGTCTTCCCTATGCCTATGAAGCACACATTTTCTTTTGAATATTCTGACATAATATTAAAATCATAAAAATGTTTTCAATAATGAGTTATTAGATCATTTCTTATGGTCATCATTTCCTTTCTTTATTTTTTATTCTGGAAGATTTCATGATTTAGGCCAGGCAGTCGTGATGCATGCCTTTAAATCCCCGAACTTGAGAGACAGAGGAAGGCAGATTTCTGTGAGTTCAAGGCCAATGTGGTCTACAGAGGTAGTTCCAAGACAGCTAGGGCTACACAGAGAAACCTTGTCCTGAAAAAAAAAGATTTCATGATTTCAAGGAATAATTCAGGCAGAAGCACTTTAATATTTTTTTCTTGATTATGTGAGTGTGCATTGTGAATGTTTGTGCTCATGAGAATACAGATGTCACGCCGCTGGAGCTGGAATTACAGGTGGTTGTGAGCCACTTGGCTTGGGTGTTAGGACTAAAACTCAAGCCCTCTGGAAGAACAGCAAGCTCTCTTAACAGCTGAGCCATCTCTCCAGCCCACACTGTTACCTTTTGTTTGTTTTTTCCTTTTTTTTTCCAGACATGTTTTCTCCATGTAGCCCTTACTGTCATAGAACTCGCTTTGTAGACCAAGCTGACCCCAAACTCATAGAGATCCTCCTTCCTCTCTCTCCCCAGTTCTGGGATTAAAGGTGTGCACCACCTCACCTGGCTCTACTTTGTTAGTTTTAGAGAGAATTGTTTGGCACTTTAATATGAAGATGGGGAAGGATGTGGAAGGAAATTAAAAGGGTGAATATAATCTGTTGTGCTATTCTTTAGGTGGTGGAGGGCGTCCTGGGCCACCAGGTCCTCCTGGTGAAAAAGGCAATCCAGGTCAAGATGGCATTCCTGGACCAGCAGGACAGAAGGGAGAACCAGGTATTATAGCTTTTCATATTTTTCTAATTTTATAATTTTCTCCTGGTCTGCTCTGATTAGTCCTTTCATAGCTACAGGAAAACTCTGTCTTCCTTATTATCTTCTAAGGTATCAAACATTTCCCACTTCCAAATTAGCTTCTTCCTTGGCATCCTGAAGATACTAGGTCATGTTTGTTGAACAGGTTGGTTTTCCCTAAAGAAAAAGAAAAAGGTTTAAATATTGTCCATTTGCTTTTCTAACAAGAACTGACCCAGAAATTTTTAAATTTCTCTTTCTTTGTTCAATCTGTACTTTTTAATGTATTTTTATTTAAGTATACAAAGTATGTCTGACAGTCACAAGAAGTAGAGTGTGCATGTATATGGTTTTCATTTTTTCAAAATGCCTGGGGATTGACCTCAGGTCATCAGTCTTGGTGGCAAGTGCCTTTACCTCCTGAGCCATCTTGCCAGCTCTGTAGTTTTTCCTTTATAGTGCAACTGGCAAATATCAAGTGACGATATAGAGTGATAACTTAAAGAGTAAGCCTATAGCTGTGTCCAAAAATGTTTGTCTGTTTTTTCTATATGTATGAATGCTTTGCCTGCATATATGTATGTGTACCATGTGCATGCCTTTCTGTCCTCAGAGGCCAGAAGAAGGTGCTGAATCCCCTAGGAGTTACAGATGGTTGTGAACGGCTGTTGTGTGGATTGGGAGAACCAAATTCAGTTCCTCTGCAAGAGCAACAAGTTCTCTTAACTGCTGAGCTGAAACTCTATAGTTTTCTTACGTTAGAGTCTTTCTATGTTAGAAGTCCATCTTCTGGGGCTAAGCATGTAACTCAGTGGTAAAGTATGTTTCTAACATGCAGCCCCTACGTTCTGTCTGTAGCACAAGAAAAGGAGGGCTGGGAAGGACAGAAGAAAAGGAAGGGAGTGAGAGAAAGGGGATCAGGAGAGAGGAAACTAAAAAAAAAATTAATTTTCAGCATGTTTGATATACATAACACATATTAGAAACCTTAACAATCAATTACCTATTTGAAATTGTTTCTATTTTGTACCCTAACAGGTCAACCAGGCTTTGGAATCCCAGGACCTCCTGGCCTCCCAGGACTTTCTGGTAAATCTTAACAAAACAAGTAATATCTACCTGTAAAATGAAAATATTCCCCAGTCCATTTATTTTTCTGTCTCTACCATTTACTCTTATAAAATGCATCTGAATATTCAAAAAAACCTAAAGCTCAATTTACCTTTAAATTTCTCAATGCTACTTAATATAAAGTGTTGTATTAACAAAAATAACATCCTTATGGAAAATTCAGTAAGTACCCTTTCATTCCTGTCATAAATGCTGAGGATGTAATATAGAAAAAAGATGAAAATTGTAGGAAATTTGGAAGCTTTCATTTATTCAGAAACCCATTTTTCCTCTCTCTAAAAACAGTATCAGAGTAACATATAAGACATTTCCATAGAAATATGTATCAATAATAGAAATGTTTCTTGAAAACTCATCTAAGAGCTAAGCATGGTGGCCTATATCTATGACTGAGGAAAGAGGATCGTACGTTGTAGTCCACCCTTGAATATCCAGATTTCCAGTCAGCCTGAGCTGGCATTATTTCTACATGGCAAGATCTGAGGTGGGGGGAGGGAATAGGTATGTTTAGATACATATCTGTCTTCTTTGTCCAAATATGATCTTATAATAAGCACTAAATAGTTAACATGAATTTGAATAATTGAAGATTTGTATCAACATACAAAATATTCATAAAAGCTTTTCTCAAACTAAAATTATATCTCCTAAAAATTTTAGTATTCTTTTCATGAAAAGTGTTGCTTTAATTTGCTACTGTTTTATGGCTCTTAAGTATTAGTGTTTTATAATAAAATGTCAAGAGCAGATTGTCTAGATTGTGATTATAAACCTTTAATATCATGGTCTAAATATAATAGCATCCATTGAATTTCATTACTCTCAAAATTAGACCCAAAGCATTTAACAATTTTTGTATCCATCTTGAACCAATTCTTGAAGACACTTAATGTTTTTTATATTTTGTCTATCTTATTTTGCTCATAACTAATGGTCATGTGATCATTGTTCTATGTCCTAATACAAAGGATACCTTTTAGGATGCTACATTGTTAATAAGTACTTTTGGTGACAAATACATGGTTTTAATAAAGAGAATGTATTTTGCATATGTTTGAAATAAAATCATCCTAGTGAATTTCATTAGCTTATCAAATATATGACTTAAAGACCATCTTATAATTCAGCATTCAATATCATTTACTATATCCCTAATTTTATTTCTACAGGTCAAAAGGGTGATGGAGGATCACCTGGCATTCCAGGAAATCCTGGTCTTCCAGGCTCAAAGGGTGAACAAGGCTTTCAGGGATTCCCTGGTATTCCAGGTCCCCCAGGTCCTCCTGGTTCTCCTGGTCCAGCTTTGGAAGGTCCAAAAGGAAACCCTGGGCCTCAAGGACCTCCTGGGAGACCAGGTATGATCATGTATGGTACAGAAAATGGTCTGTTTACCAGCTTGTGTATTTCATTTTGGTGGCAGGTTATTCTGTTTTTAGGGTTTTAGAATTTGTCACATGAGAACTCCTTATAAGAAAAGAGCTTGGTTCATACCTAGCTCATTCTGATATACATGTTTTTTCAGTAATGTATATATTATTTACTCAAAATTCAAGTACAACAAAACAACTTGAATAAAAAAAGCAAAAATGGTGGTTATGTCAGTATTGTTATTAATGATAAAAAATACTAATAACCTGGCCTCAAAATGCAATCTGCATTTTGTAATTTAAGCTTCTCAGCATGTCATTCTAGTGATCACCAAATACATGCTTGTGTTCCATACCAGAAGCTGTTGCTCTGGTTCTGTCACATGATCAGCAGATATCACGAGGCACAATAGAAAACTTGATCTCTAGGAACTAGGCAATCAAATTTATCTTCAGCATCACAGCATGATCAGTTTGACTGATAATCTCTTCATACCTCATGCCTTTCCTCTTCTCCCTCTTTAATCGATCCATCTTGCATCCACGGTTCACAGTTTCATTTTGTGTCTGTGCTATGTCCTTCCATTCTACTAATTGGGAAATGTTCATTTTCACCCCAGGTTAATGCTGCTGAGCTCAATTGCTGGTGATAGGTTATTAAGACATTTGAGGGACTTTTATATTCACTTTTTTCTAGTAACTAAAAATTTGGCTCTCTTTTTTTTAAAAAAAGAGAAATTTGAGATAGAAAGAAATCAAGCAATCAAACTTTTGATGTTTGAAAGTTCTTAATTCTTTTTTAAAGTGTACTTTAAAATGAAAAATTACATTTAAATTACAATAAAATTGTGAGTTAGTTGGACTTGATTTCACTAACATGTGCCCAAAAAATATGAATTAAACATTATGTACTGGATTCAGAGCACCGTTTTTAAAGTCAGATTTTATGTGATCTGGCTTGACTGTTCCTAAACAGTGTTGCTTTTCCTTTGTTTACTACTAAAGAAAGCCAGCAAAAAAATTCTCAGCCAAATTAACTGTCTTGCATGCAATATAACTGAAGCCAGTATCTTGCTTTGTTTGTATGTCATAATTCAAATAAACCAAATTATTATCCTTTTCCATTCTAATTAGCAGTGTGGTTATTTGTTACAGGAATGGAGCTCTCTGATGGACATTCCTTTAAAATAATAACAGAAAAGCAGTCGTCAGAAACATGCTTTTGCAATAACTATTTTAAAAGAACAATCAAAGTTTTTAGAAGAATCCATATCTAATGAGCGATTTCGTGATTTATTTATGAACTACAGATCCCAAATAAATTTTTAAACCAGTTTCTCTTAGAATTGAATGTTGAGCGAGCTTGTAATAATGAACATTATTTTTGAACTTTTAAATTATAGTGTGTGTACAATGTACAAATTTCACTTTAGCATTAATACTAAATGGAGATAATTTGGTTTATATGATATGCATGAATATGGACTTTCAGAGTGTTCTATTATTAAATTCAACTTTAACTTGAAAGTATTTAGTATAATGCTTTAGTTTCTTGATGTTTCTAACAGTTTTGATGTTTTCCTTTTCGTTAATGATGACATTGGGCCTTGGTGAACTTCCGTCCCTACCCAGGTCCTCCAGGTTAGCTCCTTAACTCCAAAGTAGTAACTGCATGTATTAGGAAATTTTATCTATGTATTTTTGTACATATATTATGTATGTGTATATATACATGTATGTGACTGTTTGTATTTATACCTAATGTTTTTAAGTTTTTAAATAGATTTTAAGAACATATGCCAATTCAATTTTTAAATGGTGGCTTGGACCTAAGTTGTCAGGAAATTGTGGTACCAAGTATTTCTCTCGGAATGGCTCCACATTATCTAAGTAGGAAATGAGATAAATTAAATGCTTCAAAATTCATACATTTGTGTCATTTTAATTGAAATTTTATAGTACTCAATTTTTTCAAAAATGCTTTTCTTTTTGTAGACTTTATTTTTTATTGTTTCCTTATAAATTTTTAATGCAATGAAGCTAAACTTATTCAAAAAGACATTTTAAAAATAATGTGGATTGTCATATCATGCAGATAATATAATCTTGATTGTCTAAATACACACAGANAGAGAGAGAGAGAGAGAGAGAGAGAGAGAGAAAGACTTTTAATAAGGTTTAGAACAGCTTCACATTTTGACTTGTCACATATTTCTAAATATTTGTTTTTATTTTGACTTATGAACACATTTCTGTATTCATGTGTGGGAATGTGCACATGAGTGCAGGTGCCCACTAAGGCCAGAGGCTTATAACTCCCCTGGAGCTGAAGTTACAAAAAGTTGTGAGCTGCCTAATATGGGTACTGAGAACTGAACTTGGGTCCTCTGCAAGAGCAATGTGTAACCTTAATCAAGACACACATGCACAAAATATTTTATGTAAAAGAATTTATTTATTAGGAATGTTTTATTGTTTTAATTGAGCTTTATATTTTTCTCCACTCCCCTTTCTTCCTCTCCCCTCCCCCTCTACCTTCTCCCATGATGCCCACGCTCCCAATTTGCTCAGGAGATCTTGTCGTTTTCTACTTCCCATAAAGATTAGATCCATGTATGTCTTTCTTAGGGTCCTCATTGTTGTCTAGGTTTTCTGGGATTGTAAATTGTAAGATGTTTTTGCTTTGCTTTATATCTAAAAGCCACTTATGAGTGAGTACATATGGGTCTGGGTTACCTCACTCAATATGATGTTTTTTAGATCCATCCATTTGTCCACAAATCTCAAGATGTCATGATTTTTTTCTGTTGTGTAGTACTCCATTGTGTAAATGTACCACATTTTCCTTAT
>LOEQ01006348.1:48078-64896 GCA_001685075.1 Bramus lutescens | reverse complement strand
CTCTCTCTCTCTCTCTCTCTCTCTCTCTCACACACACACACACACACTCTCTCTTTCTCTCTCTCTCTCACACACACACACCCCACATCACACTATGTGGCCCCAGGTATGGTATGTATATATACACTAGGTCCTGTAAATAGCACAACTTTTCTTTCAAAACTGTCTCTTTTCAAATTGTTGATTGTCTTCTCTTCATAGCCATGATCCTACATTTAAAAACTCCTTTCTCATGTTTTGGGTTTGACCTTCCTTGGTTTACACACTAAAGGGTAACGCACATCCACAATTCACTTATATGATTTAGGATCTACAGCTCACCTGGTAGTGAATGACAAACATAAATACCACTCTCTGTCCCCAGACACCTACAAGATCACAACTGAAAGTGAGAGTGGTGACTTCTAAGAGAGGATGGAAGGTAGAAGTTATTCTGAAGGAGGCGTACAAAGAAGGTAAACACTAAGGTAAACCTGGGAGGACAGATCTGGGGAAGAAAGAAGAACATGGGACATGGCAGTCAATGAGAGGTGAACACACGCTTTGGGGAACACAGATCCAATGTTGACACTTCTGCAGGAACCTTGAGTGCCCTGTGGAAGGGGATTGGAATTTGGCCAGCATAGGCAGAACCGTCTTGTGGGCCACGAAAACGTTTAGTTTCTACACTACAGTGGACAATGAGGCCCAGCCCTAAAGCTAGTGCTCACAAACTTGAAAGTTAGAGACAAATTTAAGTTCTCAGGTTCTATCCTGACTACTCAACCCAAAACTCAGAGTAGTTGTAACCTCAAAATACTTCTGAGCTGGCAAATACAAAGGTGGAAGGCAACCATATAGGGAATAGTATGCATATGAAATAAATATAAAGGATGGTGCATATATGTAAGATCTATTGAGGGGTATACAATGTGAGTGCATACGGGAAGTGGGAAGAAGAAAAAGCATTTAAGATAAAATTCAGGTTTCTGTCTTAAGAAATACAGTCCACAAATTAACATTGTCTAGACAGACAGCAGTGATGGTGGGAGCCGGGGACATCAGCTGAGTGTGAGCAGCCACGAGTCACCAGAGTGGCCATGACTTACGAGATGGCTGGCTGTGTGGAACCTAAGCATACATCAAACAGTGGAGAAAAAAGTTCTGAGGTTCAGTGGTGCATTACCAGTGTGACACAGCAGCTATCTAGCTCAGCTGTGTCAGGGTCACCTACAGCAAACTTCTGCACCCATTTCAGCTTACAAGAACTAATTGTTAAATACCTGGGAATCTTATCAGCTTTTTGTTAAATCCTGGGTAGCTATGTGCAAAGATTTTCTACCACATAGAAATTAGCAAATGCTACAGATTAGGTCTGCCTCTCCTGGAGTTAATGCCCAGTGCTAGCTACCGATACACACTCTTGACAACTAAGAATAAGTGTAAATTCACTGGCCCAAACCCAGAATTATTGAACCAAAAATGTTAGGATAGTTTTCACAGCTCTGCCTCCACCATGGGCTTGGATTCAGGAGGGAAGGTGAAGAGCCCAGCGGTAGACATGCAGATTCACCACTGGCCCATGAGGGCCAGAACGGTATATAAGGTGGTAGCAAGGTTCATGAGGCTGGGTTGGCTCAATGAGACCCCTGGTCTTCCCTTGCTGGACTCCAAACCAGTGTTCTCAGCCATGCTCATATATTTTTTAAATTTTATTATTATTGATGTTATTGTCATTGTTATTTTTTAGGAAGAAATATGATAGTTTAAGGGTCTGAATCTGGCATTACCTCATTTTTTGGTGCCAGGTTCCCAAAATATCCTTAGGTCTCTGTCCAGAAATGCCGGATGGAGTTCTAGCTCCTTAGCCCCTCCTCACTGAGCATATGCCTGGAGGCTGCACAGGAAGGTAGGCATTAACAATTGAGCCCAGACATGAATATCTCTCTTGTGAGCAGCTTTGGAAATGGGTCTCTAGATGTTCAACTTCAGTCTATCTACTGAATGATTTTAGAATGATCGCTTGGGGGTGGGGTGGGGTGTGTGTGACAAGACAGCATTGAAAGGCCACTAAGGAAACAGTCAAGAGGATTAAAATCTCAGGCCTATCTAAAGACCTGAATTCTAGTTGGGTCATGTCAATGATCTGGACCACCATTAGGTAGGAGGTTCGCCACAAGTCTGTCAAAATAGATGGGTGGAATGATCATCCCTCTAATGAGCTAATGTCGTTTTCCTTCCCAGAATTCCCAGCCCTTGGGAAAGTAGTTTACAGGGTTGCACTCATGCAGCCTCAGAAGTTGGTGCACATTTCCTCAGAGACATATTCCTTCCCCTTTTCTTCTTTCTGTCTCTGCTCCCAGCATCTTCCCCCTAACGCTTTGGGATTGCTTGTTCTTTCTCGAAAGCGCCTCTCCCCACCATAGGGCTACATGCCTGCCATGAGGTTAATCCGCATGCTTGCTTAATTCAAAATGGCATGGCTTCTCCCACTTCTTTTTCCATTCTCCTCTGGGCAGCAGCAGAGGTTTCCCACTTGCCTGCCTGGAGGTTTTTCTTTAGAACTAATACAATTATATTTGAGCTCCCCCTCCCCGCCCTCACTGAGAAAGTCTGGGACAAACTAAAAGTAGTATCTGGTCATTCCCATTGGAAAAGCCTTTCTTAAAATCAGCCCAGGTCTTCTGGTCATCCTTACCAGCAATAATCAGACTCTGGTCCCCTGACTTTATTAGCCTTACCGACAACCAAGGGAATTCGCATTGACAAGTAGGGCTGCTGTGAGTGTGACAAATGGCCCGGCAGTGATGGTGGTGGTGGAGGGGACTGCTGGGGACACAGTTCACACAGTCTGCTTTGAACTTCAAATTAAATTAGAATTATATAATCTTACTTTAGTATGATTAATTTGCAGCGCGTTATAACAAAAAGAACACTGGACTAGAAACTTGTGGGTTTCCATATACATTTATATTTATGTGACTCTGCAAAATCATTCAACTTTATTACCTACAGAAATTGAAGTTGGGGCCTAGAGATATAGCTCAATGGTAGATTGCTTGTCTTAGATGCACGAAGCCCTGGGTCCAATTGTCCATACCACATATACACATAAATACCCAAAACCTCACAAATGCATAAAAACAAAAACTTAAAAGTTTGAAATGATGTCATTTTCAGTTTCTTACAGCTCTCTGCTTTAGTTTTCAAATGAAAACACCATGTTGATGATTAAATTATAAATATTCTTTGGAAAAATTGAAAACACATGTATGTAAACAGAGAGTATTATGCACGGGCTGAGTGCTTATGTCCCATTCAGATTCCCTCACAAAGGGGTTATAGGGGCCTCAGTGCTTGCTCACACTTTCCACCACCTGTAGTGAGAAGGAAGCCATCTGCAAGCCAGAAACCAGCCCTCACCAGAACCCAATCATACTGGCACTCTGGTCTTTGACCCCCCTGGCTCTCAGAAATATGAGCAGTGTGTCTCTGCTGCAGAAGCCACTAGCTCTGTGGTATTTTGTCATGGCAGCTCCAGCTGATTGAAACACATTCTAATCTTTTCTCGCCTAAATAAATCTCACTAAGTGTTGAGAACTTATTTCCAGAATATATGCTCATATGTGTTCATATATGAGGTACCTGTACACACAAACTTTACATAAAGAAATAATTGCATATATTGTCTACCTGCATGTACTTCATATTACATCATAGAGCATGGACATCTTTTCAGATATATCTACCCTGTCCCTTTTACAGGTGTATAATATCCCTTCAAAGAAAGCTAAATCATAATGCCTCAGTCAGCTAAACACATTTGCTTTTGGTTTATCTTTGGTATTTTAAACCATGTCACAACTTTTTTTTTTAATTTCTTTTATTTTTCAGATCTCTTGTGATCCAAGTCCTGTGAGTTTTCCTTAAATAAAATTCCTTAACTGGAATTGCTAGGACAGGAAATGTGCAGTTTTTGTTTTTCTTGTTTGTCTTTTTAATCTCTTTGTGTGTACGTGTGTGTGTGTGTGTATCTGTGTGCCACAATCAGAGGACAACCTCAGGGGTCAGATCTCGCTTTCCACCTTGTTTGAGACAGGATCTCTATCTGTGGCTTTGTACACAAGGCTAGCAGGTTTGTGATCATCTGGGGGGGTCACCTGTCCCTGCTTCCATCTTACCACAGGAACACTGGAATTACTGAGCATGAGTGCTGGGGATCCCAACTCAGGTCTTCATGGTACATGACAAATCCTTTACCCATGGAGCCACTTCCTATGTGCAGCTTTTGTGTCTTTGACCTCACATTCTTATCAACTATGAGCATTAACAATGCTTAAATCTTTACTAGTCTGACAGGCAAAACATAACACTTCTGTCATACAGAATTTCACATTAATCTGATTTTGAATGGCAATGACTACATTTAATTCATGACTGAAGGTCAGACTCTAAAGCCAAACCACGAGAACTTGATCCCCAGCCTTGGCCATCACCATTAACTGACCCCAACCGAGCTACTGACCATGGGGTGACTTTTCTTTTGAAAATATAAAGGCAGTTTTTCAGTGTCTTTTAGCTTCCACGTTGGCAGGCTAGGTAGTAGGTGCCTTTACAGACTCAGCCGTCTCACTGGCTCTTGATCAAGCCTTGTATGTATGACTCCACTTTGTCAGTAATGTCCATCCCTTGCCAGCAGACACTCTTTGCAACTAGTGCTTCTGTCTCTCACTTTCCGTGTTTGGAGGCTTCCAGGATACCTGAGTTAAAGATTAAGTCTCAAAACTACCCAAAGCTCAAAGGAGAAGTTGATCTTCTGACACCTGTCAAGTCTGTAAATGGTTTAAATATTTGTCCCCAGTCTTAAACTGTACTGACTCTTGAACCTGCAAAGTTTTACCATAAATAAAAGAACTAGAGTTCTCTTTACTGCAGGCCATAGGTTAGGTGGCATCATGCCATCACAAGGAGGAGGGATCCCATCTTCTCCTTAGGAGGGATAGTCTTGAGTGTTGCAGAATATTTGTTTAACTAAGCAGAGATGTGTTGCATTTGTTTAACTATGGAAAGATGTGGTGCATCTGTTTATGTTTCAAAATAACTGACTATGGAAAGACGTGTTGCTGTTTTACCTTGCCTGCCTAAGGCACCTGATTGGTCTAATAAAAAGCTGGAGGTATAGGCAGAACTTCTAGGCAGTGAGAATAAATAGAAGGAGTAATTTAGGCTCAGGGAAGAAAGAAAAGGAGACACCAGGGAGATGCCCAGGGGCTAGTCAGCCAGACACAGAGAAAGCAGGAAAGTTGGACATACAGAATGAAAGAAAGGTAAAAAGCCCCGAGACACAACGTAGATCAATAGAAACAGGTTAAATTAAGTTAAAACAGCTAGTGGAACAAGCCTAAGGTAAGTCTGAGCATTCATAATTAATAAGTCTCTGTGTCTTTATCTGGGAGCTGTTTGGAAGCCCAAAGAAAATTCTAACTACAATCGAGTTTTCCATGGGCAAGATTACATGGAGTGTAAGCCTACTGAAAACAGTTTGACTAAGGCAACTTTTAAAAAAGGTTTATTTCTTTATTATGTATACAATGTTCTGCCTGCCTGCATGCCTGCATGCCAGAAGAGTGCACCAAGATCTCATTACAGATGGGTGTGAGCCATCATGTGGGTGCTGGGAATTGAACTTAGGACCTCTGGAAGAATAACCAGTGCTCTTAACCTCTGAGTCACCTCTCCAGACCCTAAGGAAAATTTTCCCCCTAAGGCACAGCTTTCAGAACCACTTTTAGAGTCTTGTCTAAGGAACAACAACAACAAAAAATCTCTTGGCTTGAAATTCCCTGAAATTATACTCGAGTAGCTTAGGATGTGTTTGAGGTATCAGAATCTGTTCCAAGTTTTTCAAAAACTGCATCCGTATAGTAAAATTCAGCCCACATAAACATGACACATGCATGATGGGTGGGGATGATGGTGCTTAACTCTTATGCTTGTACCTTGAGGGCAGAAGTGAGCCACCAGATGAGACAAATTTGCCTTTTCTCAATATCAGATTTATGTGTATGTTACAAAATAAAGAGAAACCCATGCATTGCTACAAACCATACACACTCTCAAGGCTCTGAGGTGTTTGTTACTTCCCCCAAAACAGGATGTGGTGGCCACCTTCATCCTGTTCCCTGAGGGCAGCTGCTCAGCTCATGCTGGCCAATGGCACGCAAGGCGGCTTGCTCAACCATGACAAATAAAGTTCCCAGAGGGCTGTGTGGAGTAGTTTGGTGATCCAGAGGAAGTGGATGGCACTGAATCACGGTGCTGAGGGTAGAAAAAAAGTAACAACCATGATTCACATTAACCAAAAGGGACAGGAGGAAGGGGCAACAACAGATTAACACCACATAAACACACTTACATATTAGCAAATGCCACACTGAACATTCCAGTGTAGCTTCTGCTTTTATGAAGTGCAAAGAAGAAGCAGAAAAGGAGATTTTCAAAGCAAAGCCTCGGAAATCTAATGATGCAGCTATACCAAAGAACGGAATTCTTCTTAGTAATCTTAGTATTTGTTAGAAGAAAAAGTGACCCAATGTAATATCTTTGGCAAATCTCCAATACTCCTATATATGCTTTCTCCTATTTCTTTTGAACACCACCAAACTTTTAAGCTTTAACTTTTTGCTTAAATTACTTTACCTTTACAAATAAGAGTTTTTGCTTCATTAACAGCTTTTTTCTAACATAATTTAATTTCTCAGAAAAGAATTATCTAATAATTTACAATAAGAGGATAAAATTAAACTCATTCAAATCAAATCAACATGCAAGTGAAACAAACAAACAAAATTGAACTATAAACAAGCCTCAGAGTCATTGGAGTCCATCACTTTGAAACCTTCTGGAAACAAACGCATAAAGCCAAGATGCTCAGACTTGATGCATGAGCCTACTGATGCCATGTAGATACAAACTTCGAGTCTCTTTGTGGGTAGAAAAATAAGACATAACCAGTTTCACAAAACATAATATTGAATTAATGTTTGGAGAGGATGTGATTTATTCTGGCCCTAGAGGTGGCCAAGCAGACTTTAAAATCGGGTGCTGGATGACTGCAACAGCATGGGTGGGAAGGGGTAGCAGCCCTGGGCGGCGTGTTACACGAGTGTCGAGTGTCGCAGGTGTTGTGAACAGTCACTGGAATCGTTAGCCATGTCAGGAAACAACTGCGTCACTCTTGGAGAACTTCAAGACGGCATCAGGCTGGTGGAGGCACCGAGGGAGAGAGAGACAGAAGGCAGAGCAGGTATACAACATGGTCACCCATTCACACACCACTCACAAACTGAAAGGTTCGACAGCACTGAGCCCACAGCAGACAGCCTGGAAACGGCTTCAGAGTGACTGACTTTTCTGCAGCTTTCTTCCCCAAGTTTGGGAGTCTTCAATGGCTGGGCTAATCAAATCTCAGAAATTGTTGCTTTATACTCTACTTGTAACTTCTCAAGCACAAATTTACACTCCACTTGCCAGGAAAGATTACAGAACAATATGAGAGACAACATTTGGGGGCGCAAATATTTCCTTTATGTGTTCAGTATTTAATTCTACCATATTTTATTCTGACAGACACCACACATTTGTCACTTAGGAAGACACAAGGACATTACTGATAATTTCACATGAAACAATAGGGACAGCTTCATCAATGTATCTAGCTTTCTATGGTTTACCTATGTTTCCAAATACAAAGCTCTCTAAAACATGTTAAAGCTACACCCCAGGCAATAAAGACTGATGTGGGATTCCCCTCTGTATGCTATGAGTATATTTTATTATCATTGGTTAATAAAGAAGCTGCTTTGGCTGATGGCAGGGCAGAATATTGGTAGGCAGGAAAACTAAACTGAATGCAGGGAGAAAGAAGGCAGAACCAGGCAGACTCCATGTAGCTGCCCAAGAAGCAAGAGGTAACAAGCCATGAGACTCATGGTAAAATATAAGATAATAGAAATGGGTTAATTTAAGATGTAAGAGCCAACTAAGGATATGCCTGAGGCATCAGCCAAAAAATGTTGTAATTAATATAGTTTTTGTGTGATTATTTCGGTCTGGGCGGCCGAGAAACTAAAGCACAGTCTCTAATTACAAAAGACAACGTTTTCTGGTTACATTTATCAATATTTTGGATATAGAATTATGATACAACAGCTCATTGTGGGAGAATTTAAATCTAATGTTTTTTAACACTGAAAGTAACACATTTTTTAATCGCAAAAGCAAAACAAAGCCATAGAAACCAGAGAAGAATTTTAAACGCTCAGCCCTATTTGTTAATCTTCTGGAGTGTATCATTCTAGAATCCATGCACTCACTAACCTCTGCCTCTTCAGTGTATACTCCTTCATCTTGCAGCTTATTATAACCAAAACTACACGTACTTACTTAACTTTCAGCACACATTTCTTCTGCCACGATGGAAGCCTCCTGGGGAAACGTGTCTTAGGACTTTTGTTCATGATTACCTTCTCTTAGCCTCCTGTGGCATCCTATACACTGTGGACTCCATAGGATTTCATGAATGAAAAGCTGGCTTCCATTGAGCGCATGGAAAACTGAAAGCCAGGAGGTGGCAAATGGATTGAACAAGAGTCTTCTCTGTCTCATTTTTTTAAACATTATCTGATACTGGCTAATTTACCTACTGGTTGCTGTTTTAACTCAGTTACAGGTGTGTATTTGGCTCACTTTTTATTCTATGAGAAATACTAGGAAGGAGGGGGTTTGGTGGTGAGCGAAAGAGAGGACAGGTGGACAAGTGGGGCTGATTGAAGAGGTCACTGTGGAGGGGAATGCACTGAGGGGCCCGCCATGGAGCACACATCACTGCTCACCCTACCCTCCAGTCCCTTCCTGGTCACTGCCAGGTGAACTTTGTATGGCAAGCAATTCTCCACCATACTTAAAGGGACAGCGCAGGGGAAGAACAACTTCTGTAGAAACAGGCAGGAGGAAAACAGTAAAAAGCACCTCCACATCTTTCCAACCAGCAGCCACCCATTCCCAGCAGTTAAGGAGGCTTTTCCCCATTTCAAAAGATCTGCCAAGCTGCTGCCCAATCATCACTGTATCTGGCCAATGACTTCCAATCCAGTTCGTCCTTGACCTTCCTTTAGATGCTTGCAGGGAAGATGCTGATCTTACAAAAACAATTCCTGAGTGTGCCACCATGACAGGCAAATGATGTGTACTAGAATAGTGTTTGCTTTTTTATGTGGAAGTAATTTTGAACTTGAAGGAAAAATGCTCAGGAACTCTTGCCACTCGATAAAAGGAAAGCAATGAAACACAAAGTAAGCTAAATACATGAGCTGATGTTAAACCGAGGAAGGAGTGCAGATGACAGACCAGCCCATGTGGAGATGCTGAGCACCAGGGATCATTAGGGAAAAGGTCATGGCACCAGTCGCATGGCAGAGCTACCCAAGGGGATGAAACAGGAGATCTGTGATATCAGTTGTGGCTGAGGACATAGGACAGTGACGAAGCTCAAACACCACCAGACGGGTATAAATTACTACATCCTCTTTAGAAAAACAACTTAGCAGTTTCATAAAGAAACATAAAGTACATACTTCTATCACCTAGAAATTCCACTCAAAGTGAAATAAAGTCATTGCCCATAAAAATGTTTCGTGAAGATATTCACAGCAGCTTGTGCATTATAATGAAACTAAGAGACAATCACAATCTCTACCAATGCAGAGGACATAAATAGAATACAAGACCTATGTATAATGAAATCTAAGATACAAAGAGGAAAAAACTGGTGACCTGTGAGTTACTTTAATAACACTATAATTGAGAGAAAGTTTAGTCCAAATGTCCATTTACTGTATCACTCCATTTTCGGAAATATCTAGGAAGTGGCATAAAGTACTAAAACACTCATATTATATATGCCTAAAGTTTATGACATATACATTATACTTTTTATGAAGCCATTTTTAAGAATGTGAGCTTAGGCAGAGAACAGTAGCACACATCTTTAATCCTAGCCCTTGCAGGATGGAGGCAGGGGGATTTCTATGAGGCCAGTCTAGTCTACATAGTGAGATCCCGTCTTTTAAAAAATGGAGTTTAATTCAAGCATTTGTTTTTCTGCTGAAAATTAAGTTGTGGATTTTCATATATGCTCCTTTTTAAAAAAATGGTTACATAATAAATGAAGATACTTAGTTTCTCTTGTGCCTAGTATTAAAAGTTACTTATTTCTCCTTTTTCTCAGAATCTCTAGAACATACTATAGCAGATGCTAACAACATCTGTAAGAGTCACCTTTTTCTATTTTTATTGATTTTTATTGAGCTCTACATTTTTCTCTGCTCCCCTCCCTGCCTCTCCCCTCCCCTTCAACCCTCTCTCAAGGTCCCCATGCTCCCAATTTACTCAGGAGATCTTGTCTTTTTCTACTTCCCGAGTCACCTTTTTCATTGCTGTACTCAAATGCTCCATAGACACAACCTAAGGAAGGAGGAATTTATTTGGATCCTGATTTCAGAGGGCTCTGTCCATAAGGGCCTAGCCCCATGCACTTGGACAGGAAGCTAGGGCAGCAGGTGTGTGCAGAAGAGGATGCTCTTCACATGCTGGCAAATAGGAAGAAAAGGAAGGGAGACAGAGAAGAGGCCAGGGCAGGTTATAGCCCCCAAGGATATACCTACATATACCTTTCACCTCCTCCCATAATGCAATCATATCATGTACCTTTCAAGTGGTCAACCCATTGATTAAGTCAGATGCTTCATGAACTGTCTCCAGCAAAGAACGCTTTATTCAGCTGCCCTTAGGTGTTTCTTCATCTAATAAAATTGACAAGACCAACTAACCATCAGAGCACCACACGTGCACATATCCCATTTCGTGCCAACTGTTTCCTGGGATTTTTCCTGAAAACTTACTTGCGACAGGAGTATACCTGAATCTCTCATGGGTGGATGAGAAGTACCAAAAGAGTCATTGGCCCTTGGAACAGTCCTCCTCAACAGAGGGCAGAAGTGTGAATACACACCCTAGCTCCCTCTCCTCTTGGGTGAGATCAACAACAGCTCCCACATGGCCCAAAGGGACTGAGTTCAAGAGTCCATAGTAAAAATCTGCTCATTTACACAATGATTGTCTCTCGGCTTACCATGGAGTTATGTCTTCATAACCATAAATTAAAAATACTGTACTGTGTATTCCTAGCCCACTAACACTCTAGCTTTGCATGTAGTCCACTGTGCAAGACGGGTTGTGATCTCATGGCTGGTCAGGAGCTATGGCTCACAGTTGCTGCATAGGAGCCTAAAAAGACCACACCCTGCTTGTTGTTAGCCAAGGAAGGATTCAAAGCTCAAACTTCAATAGGTGGTTTCTACTAAATGTATCTGGCTTTCCCACCACCGTAACTCAGGGATTGCCAGCTATCTCTGCTTTCTGTTCCATTTCCCTGTTCTCTCACTCCCACCATCTTTCTTAGAGTTACCCACCCAAATGAGGACTGGCATCTAGATCCCCGGCTCTGATGCTGGGGAACTCCCAAATAAGACAGTCAAGAGGTATGTCTTAGTTAGGGTTTCTATTGCTGTGATGAAACCAGAAAGCAAGTTGGGGAGGAAAGGGTTTATTTGGCTTATCCTTCCATATCACTGTTCATAATAGAAGGAAGTCAGGGCAAAAACTCAAACAGGACAGGAACCTGGAGGAAGGAGCTGATGCAGAGGCCATGGAGGAGTGCTGCTTGCTGGCTTGCTTCCCATGGCTTGCTCAGCCTGCTTTCTTATAGAACCCAGGGCCACCAGCTCAAGGATGGCACCATCTACAATGAGCTGGGTCCTCCGTGATCAATACCTAAAAAAAATGGCCTACAGGCTGGCCCACAGCCCAATCTTATGAGGCATTTACTTAATCGAGGTTTCCTCCTCTCAGAGGACTATAGTTTATGCCCAGTTAATATAAACCTAGGCAGCAAATGTAACACTTGTTAATTAATGTACATATTTCTTTTTCTTCTCTTGGGTTATAGTAATCTATACATATATAAACATGCCACCAAGTACACAGACATTTAAAGAATATTTTTATTATTTTAAGCTATGCATGTACGTGTGTGTCTCTGTGTGGGTATATGCATGTGAGTGCAGGTGCTCATGGAGGCCAGAGAGGGTGATGAATGCCCTGGGGCTGGAATTACAGGCAGCTGTGAGCCCCACCCCCATAAGGATCCTAGGAACCTAATGGGTCCTCTGCAGTAACACTCTTAACCATCTTGCCATTCTCCAGCCCACAGGACACAGACACTTTGACAACATTAATGGCGCATATAGTTTCACTAATACCTGAACTGAAGGCTCCATCAGGACAAATAAGGGATGTCACTGTGGTCCCAGCATGGGGCTCCTATGTTTATTTGCTTGCTTGCCTGCCTGGCCTGCTTGGACACAGCATGGACACAGTCTGAATAACTCGGAGTTGGATAGACACTCAATCAGGCAGAGCTTGGATGGCTTCTGCAGACCTTCCATACACAGCCAGGAGCTCAGAGTCACGCCAACCCTAGCATATGCTTTATGACTTAGAACTTAGAAAAAGCAGAAAGCAGCATGTCTTTTCCATGCTAACTTGGAAAGAGTTCCGTACATTAATAACCAGTGTGAAAGCACCACCTCTTCTCCTTGCAGCTACACTGTATCCTCTCCGGCTGAGGAAGCCAAGGCGTCCAGAGAAACAAAGAAACTGCATATTTTACAGCATTCAAAGGCTTTGCTTACTAAAATGCAGGAAAACACACAAATCCACAAGACTGGAAATTTCTCTAGGGTCCTCACTGCTCTTATCTCCTGACAAGCGAGAGTAACTGCGGATTCCATGTCAAACCATTTTGTGCAGCTGCTGGGCTGCAGTGACAGGTTGTCGCTGTGAGTGAAGCATGCTGCATACCCCGAAGGCATCATGAGTCTAAGATGAACAAAGCCACCTCACGAAACAAGGCAAAAAGTCTCAGCCAATGTCAGAAGTACTGAAGAAGTTTCTGGAACACAAATGTATACAGCAACCCACTAATAGCAATTAGTAAATCACTAAGGACAATCACAGCTACTACTAGAATTCGCAATGGTAAAGACTTTCAAATGTCACGTTCTAGCCGGGTGGTGGTGGCACATGCCTGTAATCCCAGCACTGGGGAAGCAGAGGCGGGCGGATCTCTGTGAGTTCGAGGCCAGCCTGGTCTACAAAAGCTAGTTCTAGGACAGGCTCCAAGGCTACAGAAAAACCCTGTCTCCAAACAAACAAACAAACAAACAAACAAACAAACAAACCCAAAAACACCAAACAAAAAAAACCAAAAATTCCAAAACAAACACAAAAAACCAAACCAAAACAACAACAACAAAAAAAACCACACCAAAAAACAAACAAAAAAGTCACATTCTGGCTGCCCAATCTGGCAGAAGGCAGAAACAGGAGGATTGGTTGCTCTATTAGTCTTAAGGTCGCTATTAGAAACTCTCCCGGCAAAGGCAAATATTCTGTCCCTCCTTTTGACTCGGGTTTGAGCACGTGACATGCTTTTCAGCCAATTGAATGACAGAGAAGTTCCAAGCCTACATCAAAAGAGGCCCCCGTGTGTCCACTTGTACTCTTCCTAGACCATGAGAGGAGAGAGGCTTCCTCCAGCAGCTCCTGCTCCCATCCAGCACTTAGGGTGTGACCACAGCTGCCAGTCTGAACAGCCTTCAGCAAGAAGCCCAGATGAGCCAGAGCTTAGAACACAGTCCTCCAGGTAAGTTCAGCCCACATCAGCTAACCCCAGATGTATGAGTGATACAACCAAGTTCTGCCCAGCTCAGTTCAACCTCACTCTGCTCAACCACAGCCAACCTATTGCATGAACTACACAGATATGGAAAATCTATTTTCTTGATAAGTTTGGGCGTGTATGCTCGTGTAAGAGCTCACCCAGGAGGCAATGGGGCCATATAAGAAGTCAAATACATAGCATGTCGTTGGTTTTCCCTTGCTTTTTATCTGGAAAAATGGGAAATAACATAACATGCAGGATATAATTATGTTCACATTTGCTTTAAGAAGTCCTTTTCTCAAGAAAAGTCTAAGTTCTGTGCCCCATAATGGAACAATGGCAAAATATAATTGTATAATCTGCCACAGATCCCAGTAGACCTGAACCCCACATATCCTGTGCTGGATAGTTTTCATTGTCAGCTTGACAGAAGCTAGAGTTATCTGAGAGGAGTGAGCTTCAACTGAGAAAATGCTTCCATAAGATCAGGCTATAGGCAAGCTTGTTAGGCATTTTCTTAAATGGTGACTAGTAAGTCCGTCAGAGATAGGGACATCCCTGGGCAAGTGGTCCAGGGGTATCTTAAGAAGCAGGCAGAGCAAGCAAGCCCGAAAGCAGCTCTCTTCTCTATGGCCTCTGCTTTAGTTCCCATCTCCAGGATTTTGTCCAGCTCCTGTTCTGGACAGTGTGTTCCTGTCCTGACTTTCCTTAGTGATAGATTTACCTGGACGTGTAAAGTACCGTGGTCATGGTGTCTCTTTACAGCAATAGAAACCCCAAGGGAAGGAGAAGAGCCACACAGCACCCTGTGGATGAGTCTTAGTGTATTTCTATTGTTGTGATAAAGCAATGACAAAACACCAGGAGCCAAAGCAGCTTCAGTCGGAAAGGGAGAGGAGCGAACCTCAATTTTTCCTTTGTAAAATTTATTTTTATTTTATGTGTGTCTTAGTTAGGGTTTCTATTGCACACTTCTCTGTGGTACTGGTACCGAGCTCTTATAAAGGAAAACATTTAATTGGTGGTGTGGGGGGGGGAGCTCATTTACACTTTCAGAGGTTCAGTTCATTATCACCATGACTGGGAGCATGGAGGTGTGCAGGCAGACGTGCTAGAGTAGAAGCTGAGAGTCCTACATCTTGCGGGCAATGGGAAGTCAATTGAGATACTGGACAGCATCCTGAACATAGGAAACCTCAAAGCTCGCCCCCACGGTGACACACTTCAACCAACAAGGCCATACCCACTCTAACAAACCACACCTCCTAATAGTATGTGTATGAGCCTGGGAACAAGAAAGTGTGGTTCTGCTTCATGCTCCTGCCTTAGCTTCCTTAATGGTGGACTGTAAACTGTAAAATAAAATAATCCCTTTCCATCCCAAGCTGGTTGCGGTTAGTTCTTTATGACAGTAACAGAAAAGAAATTAGCATGCTGTGCTTTTGGAATTACTACTCCTATACATTCTCTCATTCCAAAATGTTTTAATCAAGTATTTTATGTGGGTGGCGTACACATGCCAGGGTGCACACATGGAGGTCAGAGGATAGCTCGCAGGGGTCAGTTCTCTCCTTCTCCCATGTGGGCCCCAGAGACCAAACTCAGGTTGCTCAGGTATTTAGGCATGGCAAGTGTCTTCACTCACTGAAGCATCTTACTGGCCCCATGTTTTAATTCTTGACATAAACTAAGACACAACGTCACTTTTACAAATGGTGATGAAGACTCATTGAACACCAGACCAGGCCAGATGCCATAACTCATTTTCAATGTGGAAACAGGGACGAGAATAGCACCTACCAACCTCAAGTGAGGGAAGGACAAACAACCTGTTCAAAAGGACCCGGCGCATGACAGCCTTTCCAACAATAATATTTATTTCAATCAAGACTTATATAACATTGCCATATTGAGGATTCTAAGCCACCATTGAAAAGAATAGGGACAGGGTTAAGGTGACGGGGAGGGGGAGAAGGAAAACGATGTAGAGAAGAGAAATGAAACACATATTGTCTCTAAACCTCTTTTCAGCCAGCTGATGGCAGCACGTGCCTTCATCTGCAGTGAACGAGAGCAAGAAGCCCGGATTTATGAGATTCTACCGCACTGAAGAGAGAGGGATGTCCACAGGGCAGGCAGGGCAGGCTGTGCTCCAGTGTGTACAAGGCCAAGGGTTTGGAGATGCTCCCAGGGACAGTGTCCTGAGTGGGGAATTGTTTCAAATAGCCCAGCAATGGCCTAGGGACTTTGCTCTGGTGGACAGTTTAGGGCTGGACCTGAGCAGTACCAGAGCACTGTCTGTGGTATTCAAAATACAGCACTTAAATTGTTAAGGGGCCTCCAAGACTCAGTCACGGAGAAGCTTCGAATGCCAGGTTAGCATTAAAAATAACACATCCTAATTGCTCTTGTAGAGTGAGAACCACTTACTGCTTTTAGTAAGTTCTCCATTGGCGTCATCCCACCATCTTGTCTTTCTGTAACCCCCCACCTCGCAGATCTTGACTGAAATTATAACAAGCAAAAGGGGCAGGAGCTCGGAGCCCTGGAATACTGGTGATTTACCTGGTGGGGCAGCATGGGGCACTCAGAAGAGGGCATTGGGAAACCATACAGTCCAGTTTCACAGGTCATCTTAGCTACTCTCTGTGGGATCCATGGCAAGTCACCTATCTTTCTGCTCTCACTTTCTCCATGTGGAAAAATAAAACATATATAATTGTCCCTCAGTATCCCTAGGAATTGGTTCCAGGAACTCTCCGTTAGTGGAATCTAAGAATGGGTAACTCCCTTATATGAAATGACAAAGTATTTGAATACAACATATATACACCTTTACAATACATACCCAAGAATTTACATGCTATGTAAATAGTTGTATTATTAAAGGAATAAGAACAGGGGAAGATATACATATGTGTGTGTGTACACATATGCCATGCCTGCGATGATAACGCCTATGTGACAGAATGTTCCATTGGTGAAGGTCAGCGTTC
>LOEQ01006348.1:21744-47416 GCA_001685075.1 Bramus lutescens | reverse complement strand
TTTTGATTCTGTGAAAGTATAAACGTTATGCTTTGCCCTCAGAAAATTACAGCAGATTCAAACCTCTCTTGTGTTTGTCTGTCTGTCATTCGCCGAATCCTGAGTTCTCCTCGAGCCTTCACCCTTGTTCTCCCTCAGTCTTTGAGCTCCCCGAGAGCCGGTCCGTGGCACACATATATATACACATGTACATATATGCATATATATGTATATATTTTCAATATAGATACAAGGCTTTTCGTTGTTTTGTTTTCTGTTGTTTTTAATAAGTAGCTTTAACATTCTAATGCACACACAGAACACGAGGTTTCCTTGCGACATTTCCAAACATCCTTTCTTTAGAACTGTCCTCCCCCTGCCTTTCTTCCCCATCTTTCCCCTCTGTCACCATAGCCGTCAACCCCTCGGTATTCCCCTCTCCCCTTTCATCTGCATCTGCTGTATCACACTCTCTACCTACTTCCTTAAAACATCTAATACCCGCCCCAGGATCCCCTTTCCTGCTTCTTGACTTAATACCCACACTCAATACCATTCAGTCACGTTCACAGAAACTAGTAACTACGATCCCCATTTGAGAGATAATACACACTAACTGTTCTAGGTGTGGGTGATCTTACGGTAATAAGTTTTCTAGTTTTGAAGCTACCTCCGTGGCTTTGGGTTGACCTGCCTGGGGTGACAAAGGAAAGGGAGACATGCAGACACATGTACAGAAAAACTGGGATCAGGTGGGGTGTGCACTCTGGTGCAGAAACCATAGCAGCAGCCTGGAAACTCAGCTCTGTTATCTTATGTGTCTGAACTAAGGAGGTGGCTTTATTGTGCACAGTTGAATGAGGAGGAGACAGGCTAGCTAATCTTGGTAGGAGGTCTCTGTAGGGGAGGTTTCAGGTCATCATAGAGAAGGAAGCTGTGTTTGAGAGTTTCTGTACACAGTGGTTTTAACTGTTTGTAACATCCATATGTGGGCCAGCGTAAGTCTGTTCCATTCCTCTGAGCCTGACCCAGGGAAAACTTTGCAATTGCCATGGTCTGAGGCACTGGGGTCCTTGACATAGCCATGGTCATGTCAACAATACAATTTTTTATCTGCTCCCCGCATAGTCCTATAATTTTGCAACTTTATTTTTCCTTACAGTTAAATAAAATCCCATATGCATATGGACCACAGCTGTTGATGAATACCTAGGCTGATTCAATTTCCTTGTAATTGTGAATAGAGCAGCAATAAACATATCCAAATTCCTCTTTGGTAAGATAGAGTCCTTTGAGTACATGCTCAAGAGATCACGAGGATAGCGAGGGCTCATGTGATACTTATATTTTTAGTTTTCTGAGAAACCTCACTGATCCCCATGGTGACTGCACCACTGAACATCATTACAACAGTGAATATGGGCTCCTATTTTCCTACATTCTCCCAGCATTTATGATTACTTTTTTCTTGATGATAGACATTTTGATAGGAGCAAGATGGAATATTAATGTACCTTTAATTGCATTTCACAGATGGCTAAAGATGTTGACCATTTTAGTAAAATTTATTGTTCATTTGTGTTTCTTCTTTTGAGAACTCTCTGCTCCATTTATTTGTGCGTAGTTGTGATTTTTTGATGTTTAATTTCAGCCGTTCTTTTAAAAATAATTTAAAATTTTTTATATTAGTTGTATTTGTGTATGTTTGTTTGCACCTGTGTGCATGCACATGCATGTGCGTGCGTGTGTGCCTGCATGTGCACACAGATGCCCTTGGAGTCCAGAAGAAGGCACCACCAGAGCTGGGGTTACAGGCCATTGTACAGGTGCTAGGACCTAAACTCAAATTCTCTGCAAAAGTAGTATGGGCTCTTAACTTCTGAGTCACCTCCCAGCCCCTATTTGGGTAGTTCTTTATGTTTTATAGACATTAGTCCCATCTGATGTAGACATGGTTATATTTTCCACTCTTCGAGTTGTCTGTGCACTCTGCAGATGGTTTTCTTGGCTGCATAGAAGCTTTCTGATTTCATGAAAGCCCATTGGCCAATTCTTAAGGTTATTTCCTGCGCTTCTGAGGGGTGCTGTTCAGAATGTCTTCCAATGTTTTGAGATGTTTGCCCTATGTTTTCCTCTAGTAGTCTCAATAGTTCGGGGACTTTAAACTAAGGTCATTGGTCCATTTGACTTGATTGTTGGCAGGATGAGAGACATGAATCATCAGTCTTCTGTTGTATGTCCAATTTTACCAGCACCATTTGCTGAATAGATTTTTCCGTGAATGTGTTTTAGACACATTGGTTAAAAAATATTATAGGATGTCTATTATACTTGACTGGTTGCATGTCTGTTTTTGTCCCAGTACCATGCCGTCTTTCTTGCTATGCTTTGTAGGATAGTTTTGACACAACTGGCAGTGTTCTTTCTGCTTAGGATTACATTGGGGAATCTATGTCATCTTCATTCTATGAAGAATGTCACTGAAATTTTGATGGAGACTGTATCGAATCTAGAGATTAATTTGGTACTACAGTCACTTTCAATGCATTAGTTCTGCCAATCCAGGAGTGTGGAAGGTTTTCTAACGCCCAGTATCTTCTGCAATATCTTTTCTCAATGTCTAAAGAATTCATTGTAGAGGCCTTTCACCTCCTTTCTTAAATTTATTCCTGGCTATTTGATTTTTTTGAAGCCATTGTGAGTGGTCTGTTTTTCCTACTTTCTTCATCAACAAGTTCATTAGTGGTATAAATGCTACTGACTTTATATAAGCCGCTTTTTTTTTCTCTTGCAACATGACTATAAGTGTTTATAAGGTCTGCAAGTTTTCTGATGGAGTCCTTAGGGTCCTTTAAGTATAGAATCATGCCATCTTCAAAAGAGAGGTAGCTTGACTTCATTTCCTATTTTATCCTTTTCATATATTTCTCTTGTCTAATTGTTCTAGTTAAGACTTCCAGTCCAGTATTGAATAAGAGGGAAGAGGCCACTCTTGTCTTGTTCCAATTTTAGAGGAAATGCTCCCAATGTTTCTCCACTTAGTACAATATTGGCTATAGCTTTGTTGTATGAAGTCTTTATTAAGACAATATGCCTTTTCTATTCCTAATTTTTTCAGAACTTTTATCACAAAGGTTGAACTTTCTCAAGTGCCTTTTCTGCATGTATCAAAATGATCATGTAATTTCTTTCCTTAAGTCTATTTTTATATATCAATATAAATTTATTAGTGTATATATATAAACAATCATCTATTCTTGTGATAAAATCAACTTGGTCAGGATGTATGATTTTCTCGATGTGTTTTTTAACTTGATTTATGTGTATTTTGCTGAGCATCTTGGCTTCTCTGTTTATCAGGGACTATAATTCTCTCCTATGTACATCACTAGCCTGTGTGTTTTTTGTCTTACTTTGGTATCATGGTAATCCTAGCTCCACAGAGTGACATTGGTAGTGTCACTTCTTTCTATTTTGTGTAGACCACATAGCTCACCCAACTCAGCAGTGAATCCATCTGGCCATATGCTTTTCTCTGTGGGGTGTCTTTTAATTACTGCCTCAATCTCATTGCTTACTATAATTCTATTTAAGTTGTTTATATCTGTTGGCTTTAATTAGTAGGTAAAATGTATTTAGAAATGTATCCATTTCTTTCAGGTTTTCAGGCTTTGGGGAATGTTAGTTATTTAAGTATTCCCTAGTGGTCCTCTGGACATCATTATAATCTGTTATGACAATTCCCTTTTCGTTTCTAATTTTAGTAATTCTTATCTTCCATTTCTTTTGGCTAGTTTAGCTATGGGGTCATCAGTTTTTACTAATCTTTTGAAATAACCAACTCTTTAAGTTATTATCTACATTGTTCTTTCAGTTTCTATCTCATTAGTTTCTGCTCTAATCCTTATCGTTTCTTTCCATCTAATGTACTTGGGTTTTATTTTCTGGGTTTTTTGGGGGGGGACCCTGGAGTGCACAGTTAAGTTATTTATCAAGATCTGATGTTTTAATGCAAACACTTATAGCTGTAAACTTCCTGTTAGGACTGCCTGGACTGCACCCTGGAGGTCAGAGAGGTTGTATTCTCATTTCATTCAGTTCTAGGAACTCTTTATTTTCCCTTGGGAAATGTGTCCCCCTTCTCTGTTGGTAGAATATTTTCTATAGATATCTGTTAAGTCCATTTGGTCAATGGAATCATTTTAATTTGAAGGTTATTTATTTATTTATTTTACTGCTTTTTCGGTGGGGAAGTCCCATGTAAACGTGAGAACTGGATATTAAAGTCTCTCACTCTTGTATCAGCTTTGTAGCATCTGCTTTATGAAACTGGGAGGCCCACAACCCAGTGCATAAATATTTACAATGGTTACATTTTCTTGATGAACTGTTGCCTTTATTAGTAGGCAGTAGCCTCTTTTGAAGTCTTCTTTATCTGATACAAAATTACTACGTTGCCATCTTCAGTTCCCATTTGCATGGTAGGCTGATTTCCCGCCTGTGACCTCCAGTTAAGAAATGTCTTTGCATATGAGTTTCTTGGACATAACAGATAGTTAGATCTTGTTTTATTAACCAGTTGGTTAATCTGAGCTTGTTTATGTTTTCTATCAAAACCACAGTTACAGGTGCAGAGATGGGGAAGGTTGGCTGTAATCCCACCCTTACTAGGCTGCTATGACTAATGTAGTGTTACAAGGCCAAGCATTGGGTAGTTGAAGCCTTCCTTAACTTCAGTTAGAAAAGAAGGATGTAGAAGACAGACCATTAGCCCTGACCCACAATTCTGTACTCCTCCAACACACAAAACTGCATAGAGCTTGAAGCCACAATGTCAAGAAGTGTGCAGAACTAGCATTCCAGCCTTGTCAAATTAAGGTGTCGCTGAGTGACAGATGAAATTACTTTCTAATTTTTCACTTCCATTCTGTCTGCCAAACACTCACTGCTTGCCATTACTCCAGCCCCCATCAACAAGAAGACAAAAGACCAAAGTGGGAGAACCTGTCACGGACTGTGCTCTGCTCTCTGCATCTTAATCCCGCCTTTGCAGACAGTGCTCTGGATACGAGGGGTTGTATGCAGCTTTTCTGTTCTAGGACCGTCTCAGCATCTCAGCACCCTTTCTTCTCAATCCCATTAGATTTTTGTCATGAGTTATAAACCACACAAATGGCTTCCCTTCCAGCATCCCTCTTCGGAATATTGTTAGTTACCCCAGTAAAATATTTACATATTTACACATTAGGTCACAAGGATGTGCTCTCATTCACAACCTTGTGCCCTGTGTCACCTCCCTTTGTAAGGTGGCTTAGATGCTCCTTCCCCTGTCAAGGGCTGAATCTTTCTTGAATCTGGTCCGTCCAGCTATTGGTTTTCCAGTAGGGTGTCAGGGAGTCCTAGAGTCCAAGGCCAAGCATCACAGAACCCCATCTGCTCCGTTTTCTCCGAGCCATGCTTCCATGTCAGCAGGCTCAGACTAGAGGCTGGAGACAGGCAGAACCGAGGACAGCCACCCTATTGATGCCACCTTCCCTTAACCAACTGGCAGAGGACTGTGATGCAAAAATGGAGCTGAGCTGGTCTAGGTACACCAGCTGGGCCATGCTCACAGAATTATGAGCTAAATAAACAGCTACTTAAGATACAAACTTATTATGAAAATTTTAAACTTTTTAGAGTGTTACAACTTTCATGTTAGGCATGTCTAAGCAGTAAAACCAACACAAATATTTGGAAAATTGGAGAAAAAAACCTCTAAAGTCTGGAACATTATTGATCCTAAACTATCGATCTTAAACATTTCCAGAAGGGATATTCAACTCTTCCTAAGCTTTGCAGTAGGGATTCTTTAAATTTTATTTTTAATTTTATGTGTATTTTGCCTGCATGTATGTCCACGTACCATGTATATACAGTGCCCATGGAGGCCTGAAGATCCCCCAAGACTGGAATTACAGATGGTTGTTGGTTGTCATGTGGGTGTTTGGAATTGAACTTGGGTCCTCTGGAAGAGCAGCCCGTGCTCCCAATTTCTGAGCCATCTCTCATCTTGGGGTAGGCTCTTAAGTAGCAATGCTAACTAGTTAATAGACTAGCTAATACAAAATACAATGAAAGAGTTAAAGTTACCTAACATTTTTGACAAATTTTTCCAGGTTTTGTAATATAAAGAACTTTTTGCTGCCACCTCCATTACTTCTGGGTTCTTACAGATTCTAAGTATAGAGATAAGTACTGGCTATAATAGGGCTATTACATTTATAATGTAATTTATAAATGTAATAGCCAGCACTTATTTACAATGTAATAGCCAGTACTTATTTGCTCTTAGTTCCCACATGGTTGTAGTGACAGTCACACACACAAGGTGGAAAACCAGCACCACAATTCCTGTGAGCAAAGCCAACTGAAACGACAAACTTACATCTGCACTACACCCAGCACTCCTGATGCTACGACAGAACACCTACAACTAAGCAGAATATTCACACTGAATGTGGGTGGTTCCATAGCATGGGCCGGGGTCTCGGGTTGAACAAAAAATGGGGAGCACCAGCAATCACTTCTCTTTGCTTTCTGACTGAGTACACAATGTGACCAGCTGCCTTTGCTCCCTGGTTGCCATGGTGAACTGTATCCTCAACCATGAGCCCATATAACCCTTCCTTTCTTAAGGCACTTCATCAGGTATTTGATCATAAGAATAGGAAAAGTAGAGGGCGGGAGAGATGGCTCAGAGGTTAAGAGCACTGACTGCCTTTCCAGAGGTCTTGAGTTCAATTCCCGGCAACCACATGGTGGCCCACAACCATCTGTAATGAGATCTGATGCCCTCTTCTGGTGTGCAGGAAAACATGCTGTATATAACTAATAAATAAATCTTTAAAAAAAAAAGAGAGAGAGAGAGAGAGAATAGGAAAAGTAGCTACTACATTAACCACAGCACATCCCAGTGTCTTTTCCAGGGGAAGACGTTTGCTCTTCCCCATTAACAATGTAATGACGCTTTCACTGTCTTAACAAGCTAATGAAGCACAGGGTGCCCTGTGGCAGTTCCTGTTATTGTTTACTTGACAGCTACATCTTATTAGCTACATTTACTTATACAAGTTCAAAACAAAGATGTTTTATCTAAGAGGATAGACCCGAGGAAGCAAGAAAGACAGCTTCAGCTCCCTTAAAGTTAACTAAAACGGATGCGGGAACTGACATGCCCTAAGCAGCCAAACCAGCTGGTCCTTAGAAGTGACCTCAGCTTTGTTTGATTTGTGGACTTAAGTGGAATGTCAAGTTGTTTCTTGTATTTCTAGTGGGAGAAACTAACTAAATATGACCATCTTATAATCATACCCAATATTTTCTTTGCTTTACATCTGTGACTCTAAAAACACCCCCTACTCCAGGGACTCTTCCTTGCCTCCGTCAGTGGAGCCCCACACCACTTCTCTGGAACTGTATGTTTCAGTTGCCTGATGTCTAAAATATCATCGTGGAGCCAGGAAAAAGCACTTGCCATCACACCTGAGAACCTGAATTCCTGGAACTCACACGGTGGAAAAAGAGAACTGACTCCCATGAGGTATTTCTCCACCCTCCACCATACACACACACACACACACACACACACACACACACACAATGTAAAATTAAAAATAATTTTTTATTGCTGCTGCTTACTTTTTTCACTTGTTTTGTTTTGGGAGGAAGGGTGTTATTAGGGATAAAGTCCTGAGCCTTGTCCATGCTAGGCAAGCTCCCTACCACTGAGCTACAGTCACAAATGACGTTAGCCTTGAATTTATGCTCCATCTGCTTGGTCTTCTAAATGCTGGGGTCACAGGCATGCACTACCATTCCTGGTCTCAGTTTATTTTGAACAGCCTCAAAAGTCAGGTTTCCACTGCCAGGAGAAGACGTGGGTACCAGTAGATAGAACTCTTCCCCTGTTGTCGTCACTGCGACGGAAATCCACATTAATACCCTCAGCTGTGGGTTTCACGCACACTCTGCCCTTCTCTGCTAGAGGTCAAGAGTTACGCTAGGAGAAAAGAGAGGAAGCATCTTGACAAACCCACCCTTGACTTTCACGAGGTCAAACGTGGGCTAAGAGCAGTTCTTCTGCATGATAGACAACATGTTGCATGTAACATGAGCAGACACCAGATCTAGCACATGGAGGACTCTATGTTTAGACCAGGACAGGGGGCATCTAACTAGAGTCCACAGTAAGGAGTACCAAGCTGAAAATATAAAAGGCCTTAGGTCAAGACAAGCAACTCACTAGCTAGCTATGAGGCCTTGGGTGCATCACTTAATTTCAAGTGATCTTGGCTTTCTTCATTATAAATGAATGCTATAATAACTACCTTAAATGGTGTGGCTGTGAGCTGAACCAGATAGCCCCAAATGGCTGTGTTTTCTATGCTCACAATCTGCCCCAAGGGCAGGGCTCAGCGAGGATGGTTCATCAAGAACAGCTTGTCTCCATCTTACTAGACATCAGTGGAGGCGAACTGAAGGCTGAGCCAGACTCATAGAGTTTCACTCATATGTCCATGGCCTGTTAATTGGAACTGGGAATTGTTTTCCCTACAGCATGGTGGCTGCCTCTCAAGACCACAGGTCCCAAGTAAGCCAAGCAAAAACCATGTCTCTTTTGCTTTAAAAATGTCTGGTATCCCTTCTTCCCTGTGGTATGTGTCAATTCAGTCACTAAACCCTGCTCAGAAGGAAAGTAGACCTTATAATTGGAGGAGTAGCAAGATTCTGGAAGAGTGGTAATGTCACTGTGACCATTGTTGGTCTTTGTCACAGAGACCTCAACTGCTACTGTTCCATTCCTGAAACATAGAAATGTACAGATCTATGAAAAAAGGAAACATTGGGGCAGGGAGAAGGAAAAGTAACATAGTTTCTGCTGTTAAACACCCGGGACTAACTTTATGTTCTTTATGCTCCAGATGGACCCTCAGTGGATATAGCAACGCCTGCCTGTTCAGCTCTTGTGAAAATTAAGCCAGTTAACCTATTAAAGCTGTGACTGGCATGTGGTCAATGCTCCCTACCATGTGCATGGTTCCTGAAATGTCCTGACTCTGGAGTGGCTCTGCTCCTGCTATCTCATGGATAGAATCCCCCTGCAAACAGTTGCCACAGAAACTTTCTAAAGCTGGCACAGAATATCTCCCCACCTCAATGACAGGACTGGAAAAAACCAAGTGCTGAGTGCTGGGTTTCATCGTCTCATTTCTACATACCCGTCAGACCAGCATCTCTCCTGTCACTCCAGTTCAGGCCCGGCCGACTTCAGTTCACACCTGGCGGCTGTGGAATTCTGAAGGCTCACACATTTGATCTCTCCTGGAGGAAGTTCAGAAGTCTCCCTCTCGGGTCTCCATCTGCAACACACAGAATTCTCTGGTGAGGTTTTGTGTACAGTGAAAAGCACCATGAGTGACCACACAGGTCACTTGTTTCCTGCCAGCTCTGGAAGGACATTGGTAGATGGGAGCTCAGGAGTGGTTCTCCTGCCCATGCTGACCCCAGGCCTACCTCGGGACCAGGAAAAGGGAGGGGGCCTCCTGAACCAGAAATGCCCTCCAAATTCCCAGCTGCTGCTCAGAATTTGAAGACTCCAAATAGTCTTGCTTAAACAAAGGATGGATCAACAGCCATCCTGTTGTCACTATCAATTATGCGACATGTTTTCTTTCTTACTCTTTGTAGTACATCAGTTCCTCCTAAGAGGCTTTGATCTTCCATCCCAGGATTCCGGAGTAGATTCCCACCCAACCACAAACTTCACTGTCAACTGTTTCTGTCAATATCCTACCATTACAAAGTTGTCTTAGTCCACAAATAGAACTGTCACATTCATGCAGGGAAGCAAAACAGAAAGATTAGATCATAGTTGAGAGTCCCTTTCACTGTCGCCACAGGTGGGCAGTTTTCATTCAGATTCTTTCTTGCATGTTGTTTGTATTACAATATTAACTGATAAACACCCAAACATTACTTTTCTAAATAAATGTTAATTATGCCCATGCCCCCTGCTCAGCACATTCTTACAAAGACTTCCCACGGTTGTCTTATTCCTTTTCCTTTACACTCTCATGCTATTCACCGTCTCCCTTCCCCAACAGGCTCTACACTGATCTCAGGCTTCCTCTTTACTCCCTGCAAGTATCATGTCCACCCATCCTTCACATCTGGCCTGCAATATCCTTCATGGCCCTCTCTAGTTACTTAAGAAGATTCAACTTTTAGGCCTGGGTAGAACGTAGCTGGGCCACACCCAGAATCCATTAGGACAGCACCTACACAAGGACACCACTACCCTGCACCAACAGCTCAGTCCTGCCTTTCACACAATTCTGGCATGGAGTGGAGGCTGAGAACCCATCACCTGGTGATTAACAGCCCCCACACTCACTTGGCTTCCACCCACATTGGTACATGTATCTTCCATACGGTCTGTACCAATGGCCACATGTACAAGACAGAAACAAACCTTTATGAGAAGCCTTCAGCCATACTGTTCCTCATACCACCTTCACTTTCCTCATAAACTCTAAAAGGCAGTCTGTGACCTGAAACTCAGCTCTCACTGTAGCGTAGCTGCCCATTTGAACATCTTTACTATACACTAAATCCTTTTGTGAAACAAGCGAGGTTGAACTCACATGTACTTCCCATCCTGCCTGGGCTTAAGTGTTTTCCTGTAACTGTATTTCACGTCTGTATTTTCACACAGCTTCTCTGTATGAGAAATCCTTAAATGGCTCTACTGTAGATCCTCACACTAGAGCTCACATTCCTTAGTGATGCCACCTCACTGTATGCTGTTCAGGGCCCTGGCCCTATGGCACCCATTGTCCGAGGACCACAGAAAGAGCATGAGACAGACAAGTCTTTGCATCAGGACTTTCTGACCCAGTTTTAGGATTCTGGCACACATTTGTTATTTGGGTTTAACAAAATGGCACTCTAGAGGAGGTGACAGAAGGGTCACATGACTCTTAGAGGAGGCTGTCATGGGGTACCTAATAGTTCACTATGGTCTAGCATGGGGCCCTTACGACGTATGCTCTGTGGTTTTAGGCTTCCAGCATCCTTTCCACAAGCGCACAACAAACAATGAAAGGGAGCTCAACACGACCCAATTTATATGACCACTGTAGGATCACACAGAAGTGTTTCCAACAGTCTTTGGAGGACCCATAGCAGGGGTGGGGAGGATTACTCATCAGGTGAAATGTTACTAGACAGCTTCCAAAGGGACTTGGCATGAAAAACACCACAACTTAGGTAGCCAGAATTAAAGCATTTCAAGTAGAAGCACCAGACCGAATTCACACTGAAGAGGTAGGACACGCTACAGAAACACAAAGCACTCGTCACTTAAAATAGAGTTTTGTAGAAAAGAAGCAGAGTCGTACACTGAAACGAGAACCAGGCTGCCTGTGGGTCCAAGAGGCAGAGGAAAGCAGCTGGAGCAACTTGGGAAAGTGCCCTGGCCTTTCTGGTAATGTCCCAGCATCTCAGCGAAGGGCAGCTGTTGTAATTTGTTATTGGACATGAACAAAGTTGTGTTCCCAAAAGGAACAAAAACTTCTTCCCAGCTTACATGGGCTCCTCAACACACTTGAAATTGTCTAATGACTATCAGTGACTTCAGGATTTTAAGTTATTTTAACTTTTAGTTTAATTTCTGAATGTAAGAAAGCCAAATTTGTGGGATTAGAAAGGATTTTCCTAGTCACAACTACTTGTTAGACAAAGAAGTGTTGATTGTCTACCAGGTAGTGTGCACCATGGGAAATTCTAAGTCAAGATTCTCAAAGAAAAGCTCCACTTACTTCTAAAGAAATATATAAATTAAAACTCTTATGGGAGCCGGGTCTGGTGGCACAAGCTGGTAATCCCAGCCACTTAGGATGCAGAAGCAAGAAGATCTTGAGTTCAAGACTAGCCTGGGCTACAAAACAAATGTAAAACCAGCGTGGACAACTTAGTGATACCGTCTCAAAATAGGAAGTAAAAGGAGCTGGGAACATAGCTCAGTGGAACAGCACTTGCCTAGCCTGTGAGAGGCCTTGGGTTCAAGTCCCAGGAACAACATCCTAAAGGGAAAAGCAAGTTGAAGAGGCCGAGATACCAGCTAGGTTTTGGTTTTCAACGCAGTTGGAAATTGAGGTTGTTGCTTATTTCCCCTTGTATTCTGACAAAGCCACTTAAAAGGTTATGTTATGTTGTTCGCTGTCACTGAGCATGATTAAACTGGCCAAACGTTTCATGTGCAAACCAGAGGATTTTGAAAAACCTTCTCGGGAAGGTATCTAACGACTCTTGTCACATCTCTGCGCTCTGTACCGCCATCAGCTGTGGCCACATACGCAACAATAGTCAAATGTCCTGTCGCTCTTGCGACCCCATGGGAGAGAACAGATTGGAGGAACAGACAGATGGTGGGAAGACATTTTGAGAGAGCAGGCAGGTGAAACCCGGGATAGAACACCCAACGATGCAGGCGGGAGTGTGAGGACCTAAGTGAACCGCAGACAGGACTCTGAGTAAAACAAGAGAAAGGAGGAGCAGAGACGGACACTTCATAAAGGACAGGAAGACAATGGGAAGAGCATGGCACAGCAGAAACAGGAGTGGGGAGCTTACTGAAGCACATTAATGCCAGCTCTCAAGCGAAAGTGTCATAAACGTCTGTATGTGTCTGATCATTTTAGTTTTAACAAGTCTATGATCTGCCATGATTTTTTTTCCCTATTAGACTGTCTGCTCACCTGGCCCTAGATGTGGGACTTTTCTTCCTCAACTACATCATGGCGTAGCCTCTGTGATGAACCAAGTGACTAGATATCTTGTACATCTATTTCCAGACTCTGAATTCTGCTGCATGTATCCATCTATTTATCTTTGTTTTGATGAGACAGTCATAATTATCTAGCCCTATAGCAAGTGTTAATCACTAGTCATGGAAAACCAATGTCCAGAGGAGAACGCAAACTATCAGGAACTCAACTCGGGGCCATTCGCATGACATTCTGGTCAAGATCCTGCCTTAATTATGCCTGTGTCCTTAGAACAAGAGCAAAGTTGAATTTAAAAGTAACAGACTAACTTGTTTATTAGCAGAGGAAAACTGAAGCCAGGAGAGCATTCAGGCTGGTGCTGAGAAAGTAGCTGAAACGGTTAAAGTCATTAGCAACACCAAGCCTCCAGCATGAGCTTAAAGGTGTCCCAAGGGCAAAACTCTACCCGCTGGAAGCTACATCCCCTGGAAATCCAAATTCACTTAAAGGAAAAAAGCCCCAATTGAAGGGGTTCTCTGACCCTCAAAAGCACCTGCCTGAACAAGTGTTTCCCCAGGATTAACACATCTATGCTAATTCAGCTCCTGCCCAAGGGGGTGGGGCCAAGCCGCATCTAAAGTGGGCAGCAAAACTTGGCAGCATTGCCCACGTGGTACTGGTTTTAGGCACGGGAAATACAAGCTTAAAGTTGTCATGGAATTCTGCTCCATGGATTCAGAGAGAAACGAGGACAGACAATGCATGACATGGAATCCCGGAAGGTGCCTTTTAGAAGACACTGAATGAAGCTGAAGCCTAAGGCGCAATGGAGACCAGAGGGTAGCAGAGGTACCAGGACCATGGGATGTTCACTGAGTAAAGCTGCAGGCATGGAGTGGAGCTGGCTTAAGAAGGTGACTGTGTGTGCTGCAGATGGCAGGAGTGGAGTTGGCCAAGCCTTTGAAGCATAGTTTACTGCATCNGGCCAGACTCTGAGCTACAGGAGTTGATGTTTTCCCTGCTGGATGTTGATCTTGCTTTAGTCTGGCCCTTCTTTGCTGTGCCCTGATTCCTCCCTTTTGGAATAGGAATTTTTACTCTGTGCTGGCATATATTGAAGTATGGAACTTGTTTTTCATTTTATAGGTGCTCATGGGTAGGAGATGTTGGAGTTTTAAAGCGCTGGAATTGTTGAAGACCATGGGGACTTTTAAAGTTGCACTAAATACATTTTCTATTATAACACAGTTATGAGTCTAGGGGGACAAGGGGTGGAAGATCATGGCTTAATAATGATGTGTTTGGTATCAAGTTGAGAAAGTGTAGGAATGTAATGGTTAGTGTTCATTGTCATCTAAACAAAGTCTAGGATCTCCTGAGAGATGGGGGTCTCTGGGTATGTCTATGGAGGGATATCTTGATTACAATAATTGATGTGAAAAGATCCACCCACTACGGGTGTCACTCTTTCTTGGCTGGGATCTCGGACTGTAGTGGAGAAAGGGAGCTGGGCAGTGGCATTCACTCTTTTCTATCTGCTTTCTGATGGTGGACATGCTGTGACAAATGCTGCTGCTTGGACTTCCCGCCATGATGGATTGATTACACCCTTGAACTGTGAGCCAGAGCAAAACCTCCACTCCCTGAATTGCTTTCATTAGGGCATTTTATCACAGCACCAAGAAGAGAAATGAAAACGAACTCTAACGCCATACTAGGAAGAGTGAAGTCTTACTCTAGTACTCCATAGGAAGTTACTTCTCTTTATGGCCTAAGCTATTGGATACTTTTGGTTGCTGGGAGCTACACAATGCTGGGCTTCATCTCAAAACCTTGTGAGCAGAGTGGATCTTACTTCCTGTAATTCTGTTTTTCAAAGTGGGTGATTATTTTGCATGAGATTTCATAAATCCCTAACAATTTTCTTTCTTGTTTCATACAACTAAGGTAAAATCGCACTTTCAATTATAAGACTAACTTAACAAACAAAACACCCACTGGGTGGTGGTGGTGCACACCTTTAATCCCAGCACTCAGGAGGCAGAGGCAGGTGGATGTCTGTGAGTCAGAGGCCAGCCTGGTCTACAAGAGCTAGTTCCAGGACAGGTTCCAAAGCTATACAGAGAAACCATGTCTTGAAAAACCAATAGCCAAAACAAAAACAAAAATAAAAACACCCCATGGAGACCTGGTGTGCACTAGTGAACAGCAGCCTTCTTGGGCATGTGCACAGCCTGTTACCCTAAAGGACTTTCAAAACAATTTCCTGGCAGCTCTTCACATCCCTAATCTCAATGCTGTCCTTGGTCTAGGTTCCAGACAGGTATGCGTGGTGCCTTTTGGAAGCCCTAAGCTACAGTGGTCAGGGTTCACATCCACCAGGTCATCAAGTCCATCTCTACCAAGCTGCAGGATAAGGAACAGGTGATTAACGCCCTGCCTAGAACCAAGTTCAATTCCTTTGGCCACCAGAAGTTCCACATCTCAAAGACGAGGGGCTTCACCAAGTTTGAAGAAGATGAATTTGAAGACAAGGTAGCTAAGAAATGTCTCATTCCTGATAGCTATGGAGTCAAAATATGGTCTCAATTGGGGTCCCCTGGGCAAAAGGCAGGTCCTGACTTTCCGAGGTCTTTCACTAAGCTCTCCTATACCCAAATTATGTTCAGTAATAAATCTGACATCCAGTCTGGGGAACAACAACAACAACAACAAAACTGTTTCATACCTCTGTGCAATGTGCTGTGGATCCCTGAATCTTTTCAGTGTTGTCCCATCCATGGACAAAATAAATTGTTCTAACAGTCTACCCCATGACTTTTGCCAAAAGCAGTGGGGAGTTACAGCTTCCCAGTTACAAACAGAAAGACAAGAAAAAGGAAGGCGTCTAAAAATATCTCAATTCTTCTCCATGGGAAAGCTGGGTTTACCAGCCGAGTCTAAGAAGGACATAATTCTTCTCAAAAACACGTTCCTGATGCTCAGTGCCTTCAAAAAGTATCCAAAACAAAAGCTAACAAAAAGTTGTTAAGCAAGCTGCTGTTTTTCTCTAGAACTCATTGTTATTGTTTAAGGATGTATTCGTCCTAATTATCCATTGTTGTGTAATAAGACCACAAGACTCGGTGGTTTAAAGCAATGCTCATTTTCTTATTGCCATGGTTTCCAAGGGTCTGGAATTCCAGAAGAATTTGGCAGAGTAGTTCTGGCTGAGAGTATTGAATAAGGAGGCTGTGGCCAGATGGAGCTGGAGCTGGAGCTGGGCTATGGGGGGATGGGAGGAGGTGTGGCCGGGCAGCAGGCCTGTAGTAGTAGGTCATGTCTCCCTGTGGTTCAGGGCTTTGTCATTGGTCCCTCTGGCTAATTTAGGCTTCCTCTTAGTATGGTAGCCTCAGAACCATCTATCTGCTTAGATGATGCAGCTCACAGACCCTGGAGGAATAAACCAGAAAGCAAAATGGACATCACATGATCTTTGCCTTTCCAATTTATCCTCAGAAGAAATATGGCAACAATTCGGTCCCGTTCTAGTGGGTACAAGAGAGACACAAAGCCACATAGGTTTGAGAGGAATGGATAAGACTTTTATGTTGGTGGGATGGCGGCCAGGAGAACACATAGCTGAATGGATGCTGCTGGTTTTTAACTTTGTTGGAAAAATACTATCTTCCTCACAGACTAAAATTAACGACTGCGAAGTGCCACATGGAAGGACACTGTAACCACTCTCAGTTTTCTTTTTTAAATCTGTCATCATCACCACTATCATCACCACCATCATCATCACCATCATCACCACCACCATCACCACCATCATCACCACCATCATCGCCAGCAGCATTATTTATGTGTATGACTGTTTTGCCCGCGTGTGTGTCTGTGTACTATGTGCATGCCTGGCACCTGCACAGGACAAAAGAGCACCTTGGATGCCCTGGAACTGGAGTTACAGAAGGTTGTGCACTGCTCCTTGGGTGCTGGGAATCAAACCTGAATCCTCTAGAAGAGCACCGAGGCATCTCTCCATCCTCACTTTATAAAAAATGATTAATTAATTGATTGAATGTGTGAGGGATATATGTGTGTGCGCGCGTGCACAAGCACCTAAGAAGCGATGAGAACTTTTATGATATTTATGATGGGAAATGCTTTGACTCTCAGGCTCCTTTTTCTCCAGGCTGTAGGTCTGCTTGCATTCTCTCTATTTTCTGGTTTTGCACCATGTTTCCTTTTCTAGACCAGAAGTTAAGAGAGGGTGTAAGCAAGGGCAGGACTTGGATGACTAAGTTTCCTGATTCAAATACGCCCTCTAGTGTTGAAATTCTGTCATTTCTCTATTGGCTGGGTCTGCTCTCAGGGTTGTCCTCTGTCCTTCGCTTTCTGTAAGATCCTCAATTTTCTTTTGTCTCCCAGAGTTCTCTTCCTCAAGATCACTGTCTTCAGCTCATACAGGGAAGCTGAAGTTTGTAGGATTCTGTTTCTTAGCAATCCCAAAAGGCTATGTAAGTGATTACTGCATGGGCTCTCTTTCTAGATTAGGGTAATTTTTCCATAGATTTTGAGAAGAGATCTAGAGCTTGGCAAAGACTACACTTCTGTCCCAACTCAAAGTTTTATATGCTAAAATAATGTCATTTACTGCATTTAAGAATATCATTTCCCCAAATTTGCTTTTCATGCGCAGGCATTTCTTAGTTCAGTGTGCTTAGGAGGGCAGGTTCTAGGACCTCACAAGTCACCCAAACCCACATTCTCAAGACTCTCACATAAATGGTGCCCTGCATATAATCTATGCATATCCCTATATTAAATTATGTCACCTCTGGGTGGCATAACCAACACAATACAACACTACACGACTGGTTGTTATACTGTGCTAACTTCGGGATAATGAGATGTCTGTGCATGTTCAAGCAGACCTCTTTTTATCACATATTTTCTTTTTTTAATGTACTTTTATTATTTTATGTATCTGGATATTTCACCTGCATGTATGTCCGTGCAAACCCTGCAGAAGCCAGGAGAGGCTGTTGGATCCCCCAGAACTAGAGTTACAGATTGCTGTGAACTGCCATGTGGGTACTGAAATCAAATCCCAGCCTTCCTTGAGAGCAGCTAGTGCTCTTAACCACTGACCCATGCCTCTACCATGAAATATTTTCTATCCAGAGTTATTTAAATTCTTGGACCCAAGCAAAACCAGCCAGTATGGAGTCAACTGTGCAAGAATGTATATATAGTTCTAAATAAGTAACTTTTCATAATAACACCCATTCATGTGTATATAACTGATTAAATTCCATTCTGACCACTAAAGCATATTGAAAGCCAAAATTCATTAATCTCATCAGTCACTGCCAAGACAGAGAACACTCCTGTCACAAACATGGCCTACCCTTGATACCATCTTATTTCTGGAATGAAATCAAAGGTTGCAGGAGCACCACATCTGGCTTTCAAACGGTCTTTGGATAGGGAGACATTTGCAGACTTTGAGCACAGCTGTCTAGGATCATATGCTTTAGCCACAGGATATGTATTAACCTGGAGCCTCAGCTGTGGAGAAAATGATGTAGGTGTTACTGGGCCCTGTCTCTAGCATCAACCCACCTGACTCCGCTCCACACTGCCATGATCTGCATTGTTTGGCCTGAGGATATCCCTGGCTCTTCCTGCAGACCTGCAGTACTGGGCATCAACCCCCCAGCCCCCAATAGCTTTCACCCTATGACTGAGGGGAGAGGCCTACAAAGACCAGCTCCACAGCCTTCCATCCTTAGACAAGGAGGATGGGTTTGTGTGATGTGCAGTCTACTCCATGCCATTGCTCCCCCGTCCCACATCCGCATCCCCGAAGGGTTTCTGGAGACCATCCCAAGTGAACCGCTTCCAACTCTCTTTGTTCTTGTGTGCGTCTAGTGGGAACTCAGAAGACAGCTGACAGCTCTCCATTTGGGCCCTTGCCTCTAGCCTCCCAGAACCTCACTTGGACTGGAATCCTTAAGGTCAGAGATAGAAAGACAGATTGGGAGCCCATCCAAACGGCAAGAACAAGATGGCTGGGGCTTTGGATGTGAAGCCCAAAGACCTAGGGGCTCCAAAAAGGACTGGTGGAGAATCTTTTCGTGCAGTGGTCAAGACAGAAAGGTCCTCAGGTGGAGGGGAGCAAAGAGACTCTGCTGTCTGTGAGAAAAGCTCGAGTCCAGCGTCCTCTCTGGAAATGTACATTGAATGACTTGAAAGGCAATGGACTTAGCTTGAGACATTCACATTATTGGAAACCCTGGAAGATGTTTGTCAGTTACAACTCTAATGTCATCTGTTGTGTTCTGATGCGACAGAACAAACAACGGCACCAGGATAGGCGGGAGCTGAATTCTACGGAAGTTCATTTTGTGGTCACTCCCAGCGACCAGGAAGCTGTGGATACTATCACTATTGTCAGAAGACAACCTCAAGTTGTCACTCTTAGTGACTCAGGGAGCCCCGAATAATGTGGTTTAAACTCATGCACACCAGGGGTCTAGCAACAGAGAATAATAACAAGTCAGGGAGCCTGGAGACAACTTGTCACATGCCTAGGGGGCAGATGGCATGGTAGGCAATCATGGAGGGGAAGACAATGGCTGGATACAACAGACATCAGGAGGACCTAAGCAGCAGGAGAGGGGGGCATCTCAGGACCTGAAGAGTACAATAGGTAGTAGCCCTGTGTTCGGAGCCTAATGCTGAACCCATCACCCCAAAATGACTGCGAAGTCTTGAGAGTCAAGAGCCTGAGCTCAACAGGTCATCTTCTAGCATCACCTACTGGGCATGTGATGTACTGCCATTGAGACCGAGAACTTCCAGGCTGCAGCAGAGTATTTGACTTCTGAAGCATTACCCCAGCTGGATCTTTGAAAGATACAGGGTAAGTTTTGTTCACCTGTACAGATCTCAGCATGGTGGGTGCTTGTCTTACTCCAAATACACTTGGAAGCTGTCTCCTGACTGGAATATAAGCCACCCCAAAGTGTGGGAGACCTAAGTGGTGTAAGAACATGCCCGCTGCGCAGACAACAAAGCTATCTGCGGCCATTGGTATACAAAGGGAAGCTGCAAACAAGAAGACAGCTCTGGGGACACCTGGCCCTTGGTGGGTTTGGCTCAGCACTAGTCTGGATGATGTGAAAGACAGGAGTCTCTGACGTCACCAGACTCCAATTTCAAACAGCCCAGAAACATCCCACACTTCATTTCCCCATTGCATTTCCCTTCTTGGTTTCTTACTTTTAGAACTATTTTGACTATTTCTATTTGTGTACATGTGTGTTATGTGCATGTGTACATGCATACTTAAGTGTGTGAGTGCAGACATGCAAGTGCCATAGCACACATATGAAGGTCAGAGGACAATCTCAAGTGTCAGTTGTCACTTCGTACTTTGTTTGAGATAGAAATTCTAGTTGCTCTTTACTACATATTCCAGGCTAGCTGTCAACTAAACCACAACCCAAAGAATGAAAGAAAAGACCAAATAATAAAATTAGAGATGAAAAAGAAGACATAACAATGCATATTAACAAAACCCAGAGGCTCTTAGGGAACTATTGGAAAATCCGAAAGAATTATTCCAAGTTATTCCAAAACCTAGATATGGGTCAATTCCCAGGCACATAACCTAGGTAAATCAAACCATGGAGAGATAACATAAACAGATCCATGATCGGAGAATGAAGCAGCAATAATCTCCCAAAAGGACAAAGAGCAGGTATGGGGGTCTCACTGTAAGATTCTATTAGACATTTGAAAAACTAAAATTTCCATAATCAGAAGGGAATACTACCAAACTCCTTCGATACCATAAAGCTAGTATTCTCCTTCTACCCCAAACCAGACAAGGACACAAGGACAAAAGAGAAAACTATAGGGCAATTTACCTGATGAACATAAATGTAAAAGCTCTCGATAAAATATTTACAAATTGAAATCAATAACCCTTTAAAAGATTATTCTCCACGGTCACATCTGGTTCAGTCCCAAGGTGCGAAGTTTGACATGCCCAAACTAATACGTGAAATGCATCACTTGAATAGACCCAGGGGCAGAAAGCACGTGATGGCCTCGGTAGATCAGCAAAGGTCTATGATGAAGTTCATTATTCCTTTATGCTATAATTCCTGGGCAAAGCTAGCAACAGAAATAATCTAGCTTAATATAACAAACCTCTGTCTAACATCATACTAAGTGAGGAAAGCACTTTCTCTAAAATCAAGAATGAGACAACTGTGGCCATTTTCCCCTGTCTCACTCAACATTGTGTTTCAGGGTTTCTGTTGGATTTTTGTGTGTGTGTGTGTGTGTGTGTGTGTGTGTGTGGTGTGTGGAGGGGGGGTTCTAGCATTTTGTTTGTTTTCTGTTTGTTTGATTGGGTTTTGTTTTTGGTTTGATTTTTTATTTTATTTACTTTTTTTTTTGGTTTTGGTTTGTTTTCAATACAGGGTTTCTCTGTGTAACAGTCCTGGCTATTCTGGAACTTGCTTTGTAGACCAGGCTGGCCTCGAGATCCATCTGCTTCTGTGCTGAGATTAAAGGCATGTGGCACCACTGCCCACTGTGTTTTGGTTTTAACAAGATCAATAAGAAAGACATAAAAGTTGTGGAAATAGGAAAAGAAGAAGTCAAACTATGCCTATTTGAAGACAACATCCTATACTTAAAGGTCCCTACCCATTCGGCCAGAAAACTCTTAAACCTGATAAATATTTTCAGCAAAATATCAGGATACAAAATCACCACACCAAATTCCCAGACCAGAAACAGTTACTCGGTGGGTACAGCAGCCCACCCACAGGCACAGCAGTGCACCCGCGGCACAGAGCTCAGAAGGCAGAAACACGCTGGCTACATTAGTCGTCTCTGCAAATTCTAGGTTCAGCTGAAAGGCCCTGTGCAATGAATATGATAGAGTGTGGTTAAGCAAGGCTCTTGATATCAACCTTGGCCTCACACACACATGCAACCTGCACATATATGTACATGCATGCACACCATACGTGGAAGATTTGTTTTAAATCGGTAGTTTTCCTACATACCCACGATGAACTTACTGAGAACAAAATCAGAGAAAAATTCCATTTATAAAATACAAAAGTAAAATGACTAGGAATAAATTAAACCAAGGAGGTAAAATACTTCCACAATGAAAACTGCAAAATATTGAAGAAAAAATAGGAAGATACTAGAAGAAGAAAATACCCCTTATGCTCATGAATTAGCAGGATTAACTTTGTGAAAGTAGCTGTTACCAAAAGCAATGCACATATCCAGCACATCCCCTTCAGAATCCCAATGTCATTCATCACAGTGCCAGACAGAGCAATTCTAAAGTAGGTATAGATACACAAGAGCCCCTGAATAGAAACCCTGCCCAGAAATCACTTCAAAATGGTTCAAAGGGCTTAATGTAAGATCTAACATGCTGAAATTGCTAATGGAAAAACAGTATAACAGTGTATGATACAGGCATGGGCATGGGTTTTCTGAGTACTCTAATAGCATAAAAATAATAAGATTTGATCAATAGGATTGCTTGAAATTAAAAGGCTTTTACATAGTAAAGGCAATCATGGCCAGGTGTGGTGGTACATTGCCTTTAATCCCAGTGCTCAGGAGGCAGAGGCAGCAGGGAGTTCCAGGCCATTCTGATCTATATAGTGAATCCCAGAACTGCATAGAGAGACCTTGTCTCAAAACAAACAAACAAACAAAAAACAGCTTTTGTACATCAAAGGCAAAAATCAGTACAGAATAAAGAGATTGCCTAGGGGTACATCTTTGTCAATTATACATCAGATAGGGGATTAATTTAAAGAATATATAAAGAACTTCATAGTCAGGCATGAGAGTTCAAGAACAACCAAGGTTATGTAGAGAGAGATCCTGTCTTGAAACAACAAACAAACAATCAAAGCTCCAAAAACTAAAGCTCAAAAAACACTATCAAGTCAATAAATGGAGAAAAATACATCTTGAACAGACAGTTTTCAAAAGAAGAACTACAAATGGACAGCATCCTTCGCCACCAGGGAAATGGACATTTGATCAAGTGGTCAGCATCCTTCTCCATCGGGGAAATGCACATTTGATCAAGTGATCGGCATCCTTCACCATCGGGGAAATGCACATTTGATCTCTACTGAATTCCATTTTATGCCAGCCAAAATGGCTATCATCAATCAAACAAATAACAGCTGCTGAGTGTGTGAGCAAAGAGAAACCTTTAGCATCGTGGGAGGGGGGTGTAAACCTGTGCCGCCTCTGTGGAAATCAATAAACTCTGAGGCTGGAGAATAGAGGACCGGGAGAGCCTTGTGTAACTGCTGCAAAACTAGTATATTGCAGAAACCACGTAACCCCAAGGAAGGGAGGAAACCACAGGGTATCTGAAGGTGACCTGTGATTTGTCATAATAGCAGACTGCCCATAACTGGGTGGAAATGCAGGTCATGATGCAGGACATTGTATCTAGAACGACATGTAACAGCATATGCAATAAAGTTTGTGCTACAAAAATGAGTCAGAAGCCTGCGCCCTGGTGACATAAAAACCCATCTTTTATGTCATCATAACCTCCTCAGCAGAGCCCTGCTCCAACCCAGCCCCCTCCCTTCTGTAATAACAATCTTGGGCTCAGCTACAACTGTGTGCCTCTGTTCACTTCCTTGTTTAGGATCATGAGAACCTGGAATTCCTTCAGAGGTCTGCTCTGCACCCCAATGTGGAAGGAAGAGTGGGAACTGTAGGCTGATACGTTAAGATGAACACACACAGAAGGAGCCAATTGGCAGAGAAAAACTAGAAATCTCTCCCTAGCTGGGCTTCACAGGTCAAATGGAGCACGCTCAGGTAAATCAAAGTCCAGAAGCTCTTCCCTACCTGGGCCTCCATAAGGAACAGAACACACACACGAAAAGCCTGAGTTTAATAAGAGAGGCTGGAGCCTTAGAATGTCCCATAAAGGGCTGTGTACCCTGTGGTCCAGCTCTTTTGGGGCTGTTCCACCAGGTCCCCAGCTTAATCTTACTCTCTGGAGTACTTTCCTTTTTTTTTTTTTTAATTGAAACTGGGTCTCACTGCACAGTGACTGTCCTGGAACTCACTATATAGACCAGGATGGCCTTGATCTCACAAACACTGACCTGCCCCTGTCTCCCTCCAGGGTGCTGGGATTCAAGGTGTGTGCCACCCAGCCTGGCAATGGTTTCTCTTTCTTATTTCTCTATTTCTATCCATGGGTCCCTAGTGCAGTCCTTTGTTTGGGGACACTAAACAAGCTTTGCCTTCTCTTTATCTCTTTTTCAGATACTGGGCAAAAGCCAAGCAAGCCTCCCTGAGGCTGGGCTTTCCTGCTGTCTTTCTGAAGCCCCCCGCCCCTGGTCCTATGATAAAGCAGCTTGCTGATCTCCATAGCTGAACATGCTGACTTTCTTTCTCTTCTCCATCATCATCATCCTCCCAAAAGCTGCCAAGGTTCACAGCTCTCCTGCCCTGTCTGCTTCCTTTCAAACTCTAATACAACTGTCCTCAACTTCTTGCTGAGTCCATTGTAGAATTATTTTATCAATGAGCCTAAGAACTCGAAAGGAACCTTGGATTCCCCAGTAATACTGATATCTGTTCCTACAAAAATGGAAAATAAAACTACCATTTGATGCAGCTATTCCTCTTGGGTATGTACCTGAAGGACTCTTAGGTCAGCACACTATAAAAAGCCATAGAGATGCTTGTACATCCATGGCTATTGTAGCACGATTCATCCCAGTCAAGACACGGAATCAGCCTTTAGCTGCTAATCAATGGATAAGTGGATAAGGAAAATGTGGTACATTTGGCAATGGAGTTTGTCTGTCCTATAAAGAACAATTAAATTAGGTCCTTTAGGGGAAAACAGAACTGGAGATCATCATAAATGAAATAAACCATAAACAATACCATCTGAAAGACAAGTAAGTTTTCTCTAGCATATGGAATTTGATACACACACACACACACACATATGGGAATTAGTTCAGTTGGTACAATGCTTGTTGCATAATATGAGGATCCAAGTTTTATCACCAGCACCTATGGGGAAACGCTGGGCATGGGGGTACGTGATTGTGATCCCATTGCTGAGGAAGTGGGAATGTGAAGATTCCTAGGGCTGGAGAGTCAGCCAGCCCACCCTAACTGGTGAACCTCAGATTCCAGTCAGAGAGCTTGTCTCAAAAAACAACATGACCAGCTTCAGAGGAACAGCACCTGAGGCTGACCTCTGGCTTCCACATGAGTGCCACACGTACATTCCTGCATATGCACACAAATAAATAAATGCAGACACACACAGGACATCAAAATAGAAGGGTGACTATGTTGGGGGGAGGACGAAGGTCTAAAGGAACAAAGGGCAGGGGAATAAGAGAGGGCGACAGGGGAAAGAAACAGATCATGCGCTTTCTCTTATTCTGAGTCTGAATTTCAAAATATTATATATACATATGCATATGTATACATACATATGTGTGTATGTAGATGAGGCTAATAACTGTGACAACTGTAAGCGAAGTTCAATGACATATATAAACATGTCATAATGAAGCCCATTATTTTGCATGCTAAACTAAAAAATTAATAATAATAAAATGAAGTTGAAGAAAACCAAGGATACAGGTGCAAAGTTATTTTTTAAAAACATTGTTTTTAGTTGCAGCACACTTCTCTGTAGATGGACTTTTAAATAAGAAATTAAATCACCCCTCAGTTTCTGCAGAAAATAATAAAAAATATAAATTAATGTTGCATTTTTCTAAATATATATGTATATGTGTATCTATCATCTATCTATCAATCTATCATCTATC
>LOEQ01006347.1:52188-85013 GCA_001685075.1 Bramus lutescens | reverse complement strand
AAGTTTCTGCTTCCCTCTTACCCTGCCGTTACCACAGTTCCTCATTGGAGGAGTGTATAAGTCAAATGCTTTGCTTCAATAAACGAGACCTTGACAACTGCATTTTGCTTGGTCTCCTTCTTCTCTCTCRYCCATGTCCATTTCAGGTAGTGCCTCTTCAGACCCTGAATAACTGGACCTGCGGGACAGGTCAGCTTTCATTCCCTGGCCACCCAGATTCAAATAATCATACAGAAACTATATTAATTACAAGTCTTTGACCTATTAGCTCAGGCTTCTTTTTAATTAACTCTTCCATCTTAAATTAACCCATTTCTACTATTTTGTATTTTACCATGAGGCTCGTGGTTTGTTACCTCTTGCTTCTTGGGTGGCTACATGGTGTCTCTTTGATTCTACCTACTTTATCTCTGATTGAATTTCCTGCCAGGCTATATTCTGCCCTGCCATTGGCAAAAGCAGTTTTTTTATTATTATTAATCAACGTCATAAAACATATTCACAGCATACAGAGGGGAGCCCCACATCAGTTAAGGGAGATTGTACCTCTGGGCTCTGTATTTCTGAACCAAGTTTCTATCAAGAGAATTCATAATGATAAGCAAGCAGATAATGCTTTGTGCTACATACTTCTATGCCTACAGTATCTCCTAATTAAAGGAGTGGAGGATCACCAAGGGTGGGGCTGTCCATTTGAATTAGTCTTGGGTGTTTCTTAACCATTTTCAGCTGTATCTAAATCTAAATTTGTCTTATTAAACATGTCAATCCAAGTACTCATTGGTAATGTCAAACTTCTTAGACAAGTTCTAATCTTTTTCTAATCAGTAACATCTTATAGTGAACTAAAGCAGTTACAAACATTAACAGATCAATACCATAGTTCTGTAATAGATATGAACAATAAACGTGCAATTTGTCAAATCCCAATTCTCTTAAATCCATTCTAATCAAAAGACAATGAAAGGTTTCTGTGATGGGTGAGCATCCAACTGCATTGCTGCTTCTAAGTAACTATCCAGCTTCTGAGCAGCAACAGAACCAACCTTTCAGCTTCTCTCCTCACCTCTGAAGAGTAGCTCCGGTCATCCTTTGTCTCCACAATGGTTTCTCACTGCCCCAATAAGTCTCTTTCCCCCAGAGAGGAAACTTTCTGAGATGTCAGTAGTTCTCAGGTCCTTTGTTGCAACAGCAGGTTAAATCCCATACTGGCCAAATTGAGTTCTGTGTCCCAAGATTCAGTGTAGATAAACTGTCAAATATTTAGTGTCCTTGGGCTGGTTCCGAAGCAAACAAGACATACCAAGGTCTGGAAGTTTGTGCAGTAGGTCTACCAAGAAACTAGGAATCACCAGTTGCCAGCCCGATCTTCTTTCCTTTCTCAGACTATAGCATGATGACATTAAAGAACACAGATTCCTCTTCTTCTATGGAGTCATTAGCGGCTGTGATGTCATCAAGGTTGGCATTCCTCTGCTGTACATGCATTTATCTCATCAAGCTTTATGAGGAAAGCCAAAAAAATGTAATTATCTTAAAATTTTTTAAGCACATTTACTTGTGTGTGCATACACATATACATAAGTTATTGCACACATTTGGAGGTTCAACTTGTGGAAGTTAGTTCTCTCTTTTACCACGTGGGGCCTAGGGATCAAATTCAGATCACCAGGCTTGGCTACAAGGACCCTTACCCACTGAGCCATCTTGCTTGTCCATGGTTACTTTTAAGATTAATTTTTCTTTCTTTTTGTTGATGCTGGGGATCAAATCTAAGACCTTAGATATGGTAGGCAAAATCTTTACCACTGTTATATCATTGTTGCTATCTTTAAAAAGAGTAAGACATAAAAGCAAACTGAAATTTAAAGGTTTTTATATGTTGTATTCACATTTGGGTATTTGGGTTTTGAGCTTGTTTCTGAGACCAGGTTTCTCTATGTAGCCCTGGATTTCCTATGTAGACCAAGCTGGCCTTGGACTCACAGGGACCCTCTGCCTCTCCCTCCCAAATGTTGGGATTAAAGGTGAGTGTCACTATGCATGGGTACACATCAGGATGTGCATGTGTAAGGTGTTCTCCAGGAAGTATCTACTTTGTTTTTTAGAGACAGAGTCTTTAATTGGCCTGGCACTCACTAAGTAGATTACAGTGACTGGTGAGTGGGATACAAGGACCCACCTGTGTCCATCTTCCCAGTGCTGGGATTAAAGGTATATGCTTTTTAAATGTGTCTTCATGCTTGTAAAGCAAGCACTTTATTAGGTGAGCTATCTTCCCAGCCTCTAATGTTATTTTTTATTAAAGGCAAAACAAAATAAAATAATCTAACAATACCTAGATAATGACACTAAAGGAGTATTTTGTTGGTCTTATTTCCACCCAGGCAGAGTGGTGCTCGGTGGTGCTATGTTGTCAAGGATACTCCTGAGATCAAGCAATTCTCCTGGCTCAGCATCCCAAGTAGCTGGAACTATTGACATGTGTCACTATGCTTGGTTAAATTACTTACCAGATTATTTTTCATAATCTGTAATGTTGGGGTGTTAAATCTATTGCTCTCTTAGATAATCTTTTAATTTTATCCTGTTCATAGTAAATATATAGAAAAGGTTTTTATTTTAGTTTTATTTGAAAAAAAATCATCTGGAAATAAATGTTTTTTTTATAATATACAAGCTTTATTATGTATGCTTTCCCAAGTATTCCAAATATAAGGAACACAAATTAGGGCTGGGGATACAGATCAGTCGGCACACAGCTTGCTAAGAATGCATGAAGCTTTGGGGTCAAACCTCAGTACTGCATAAACCAGGAACGGTGGAACAGCCTGTAATCCCCAAACTGAGGAGGTAGAGGCAGAAATTCAAGGTCATCCTTTGCTACACAGAGAATTTGAAGCCAGCCTGGGACACAAGAAAGCTTGTCTCATAAACAAAAATTGACCAGAAGAGAAGAGACAAAACACAAATAAGCTAAGTGTTTAAAATCCAAGGCTTTAATTCAGCTTTTGATAATGACCATAAATGCCTCCACAAAACCTCTTTTCCACTGTAAATAGAAGGCACTAGGCATTACATAATACCCTAAAAGCACTGATTCCTTCTTATGCTGGTGGAGATAATACATTAAATGGCACAGTTTAAATACTAAACTCTTTTTTAAAAAAGACAATTCTGAAAATCTCATAAAAAATTGTTACCATTCAGTTTCTGATGCAACCTTAAGCTATTCTAACAGGTACATGATTTGAAATTAAGAGACAGAGTAGGTGAGTATGATTTGGTTTTCACATGTGTTAAGTTTATGTTACATGTGGTAATGTAAAGACAGCATTACCATGCTAATTGACATCTCATGTTATTCTTTAGGTGTGCAAAATAAATCCCAAATGATATATCTTATATCATTATATTTCAAAGATCCTTGATATAACACTAATGACTTCCATATTTATGTCACAAACTGTATATAAATTGTGAAATTATTAAAATACATTGTTTTGAAAAATAATAAGATGATCATTTCTACCTAAATAAAGTTTCCCAGAATATGAAGTACTTTAGCATATAAAAGTAGTTGCCCTTTTTCTAAAAGGCCAGTATTGTTTCTCAAAATAACCCATACAATCCACACAAATGATTCTCTCCGAGTGCCATGTTCTTCCTATGACAGTGGTATGCTTCAAGAGACTATATCCATGACTAAAGGGCATACTTGGCTATGATGAGACCACAGTCACAAGCACAGGGAATCGTTCTTAGATTAGGAATGCCCTTTAACATCAATAGAGAACTAGAGATGGCTTCTAAAAGTCCTTCTTTGACAAACACATCCACCTAATTTTGGCTGTTTGGAGGGTACTCAAGACACAGCTATTTACATATGTCCTACTTCCTGTGTGCCTATTTGAACAGTGGCTTCTGCAGACACTCCCATTTAAACACAAACCAAACAACCTCAACACACTAAATAATACTAGTCTACTTTTGGCAAGGCAGTATAAACAAAACAAAAAACAAAACTATAATATTGATTTAGACAAAAGTTCCCACACCAAACAACAGAAGGAAAAGTATTATGGAAATCATTAGGGGAAAATAGTATCACCCAACAAATAATGTTGGAAATTAAACTTAAAATTCTCAAATAATTATTACATGAATGACTTATGAATACTTTTGACATAAAAATAATTATTTAAAAAGAACAGCTTACTATGACGTTCATAGTGAGAATGTCTTCAAGACATTCAAGCTAATTAATTCATACTGGCCCAGTTAGTCAAAGGGAAGATCAACCCTTCTGTAACGAGAACCACACATGCCTCCTTCTGGACAAAGTCATGAGACTTAATTTTGAAAATGGTAAGGAAAACAGTGAAATGAAAACCTACATGATGATTTAAACACCCATCAATAAACATAAAGGGCAACAAAAAACATTTCTGAGAAATCATTACTTGACATAATGCTTTCTAAAGTTATGTATCATAATTAAAAAAAGAAAAAGCTTTACAATCAGCAGCTGGACCTTGTGAAACATACGGGATAGTGGAAGGCACGACACAAGCCTCAGTTAGTGCTAACTATAGTTATAACATACAGGACAGTGGAAGGCACGCCATAAGCCTCAGTTAGAGCTAACTATAGTTGGAAAACTCAGTTTCTCCTTCTTTAGAAGACAGCCAGTGTGAACATTACTTTTATATCCCCTGAGTTTCAACATGATTGGGCAAAGCAGCACCAATTAAAAAAAAAATATCTGCAATGCCGGCACTGCAGTTTGGAGTCATTTACGCCAACGGCCCCACAGGTCTCTCTTAAGAGCACTTCTGAACATGAGAAAAATATGGAAATGTCTCTCGGTATTTCAGTATTGTGGAACCACCACAGAGCGCACTAAAGATGTCCTTCTACAGCTCAGTCTTTCCACCTGTATCCAGCACCTGCTGCTGTTTCCCATGTTACTGCCACTCAGAGTGCTCCTTTGTGCAGTGGAAGAAATGTCAGTTGGCTTCATGGTGCACAGTCCTTTCGGGCTGGAGCCTTGCATCATGTCATGCCGGTCTTGAGCAGTATGCCTTGCAGGTCCTCTGGCAATGCTAAGATAATCGCATCTATGTGTGTCTGCAACTTTGCCACTGTGTCAGGCTTCACAGGTAAGTTCTCTCGGTCAGCCTGCAACTACAGGAACAACAGTTTAAGGGAATCTGTATTCATGCACTGGGCTTACTTTATAAAAACTTTTTATAGCCCGATGTCTTGAAACTTTAGGTCTTACTCTAGAATTTACAGAAAATAAAACTGTAGAGAACATTCTACTAAGTAGGGAAGGGGGTTGGTTTCAAGGGACCTCAATAAAAGGTTATTCTATAAATTCACCAATGATGCCTGGGACTATTATGTGGTGTAAAATCTAGTGAGATCATATTTTGTAGCATCCAAAAGACTCCATTATGAGTATCTTGGGGGGGAGGGGCTGGAGAGTTAGCTCAGCAGTTAAGGCTGCTCTGCTCTTGTAGAAGACCTGGGATCGGTATCCCGCACATGCATAGCTTCACTGTTCCAGTGGATGGGCTGCCCTCTTCTGACCTCTGCAGACACTGCATGCATGCAGTGCACTTCTATAAATACAAGCCAAACACTCATATACATAAAGGAAATTTAAAAAGTATTTAAATATCTTTAGAATAATTTGGAATCACTGTGATCTGTCTGAATGATCAAATATTTCTAGTGAGATCTACCATCAATTGTCCAATCTCCAATCTTCTCTAAAATGTTACTTCTGTGGTACATAATAGTCAGCACAGATGAGAAAATCATTTTCACACAAAGGTCTATTTTATATTATATCTTCATCTCTTTATTACATACCAACTTATTTTTCAGCTTCAACACAAGGTCTACTGTTTCTACTTCTGTATGTTTCTGGATCCAAAGGAGGAGGTCCTAGACAGTAAGAAAATCTCTGATTGGTACATACTCAAAAAATACTTGAGCCTCTCTATTTCAACCTGTGAGACTAGTAGAAAGGAAGGACAGGACAGAAAGAAGACAGGCCATACAACTCCAACACAGCAGAACAGGGCAAGGGGAATTTCATGAACTCTAAAAAGTATTAAGTAGATAATTTTTAACAGCCCCAACAATTGTAAACAAAATGTAAGAAAACTCCTTTCTGAGGTGGCCCTTTATCAAGAGGGGAAAACAAAATAGCAGCTCAATGCAATACTAATCTTTGTTTATTACAAGAGTAACTGATAAGGAATTATTAACTGACTAATCAAGATAACTAAACATGAACATGTTACTCTGCATAAATTTTGTATCCCCAAATAAGATTTTCATAGGGCTTACTTGTGGCTGCTTTCATCATGGATTTTTCTAAAAGCCACAGTCACCAGGAGTTTATTAGAAAAGATAACACCAGGTGTACTCTGCTTAATAGAATTTGCCAATTTCTGTGGTATAATATTCCCACTGCAGGTGACTTCATGCTACTAACTGAGGTCTGAACAAGAGCTGGGAAGAGATGTGTACAATCAGTTCATGAAGACCAAAAAGCATACCACAGCACCCCATGGCTTCACAACTTGGGGTCGTGAAAACTGACACAAGCTCACTGAATCCTAAACCATGGTTGCAGCATGATGCAGATCACAACATCTCTACCTCAACGAATTTTTGTGACAATTAAGAGAGCCCTGACTCAGGATAAGATATGAGCACCTTAGCTCTGAATACTATTTATAATAAAGTGGGGCTCAGTGGATAAAGGCATTACTGCCAAACCAGACACCCTAGTTTAGACCTGGGACCTTCATGGTAAAAGGAGAGAACTGATTCCTGAAAGCTGTCCTCTGACCTCCATACTCACATTATAACATGCACACATACATGCACACACATGCATGCACGCACGCATGTGCGCAAACACACACACACACACAAAGCAAGTAAATGTAATAAAATGGATTCTAGGTATTATTTTCAATATCTGAAAATATTTTTGTACTCTTAATACGCACATCATGCTAACATACTGTTTTCTGACCTCTTCACAAAGAGCTTCCAGATGAAGTGCCTCCAGTTTTTGGGTCATTTCTTTCCGCCGTGTCTTGAACCAGCCATCAAAATTTGGAGACTTTAGAAACTGCCTACAATTTAAAAAAAAAAAAGCAAAGTTTGGTTAATATTTATTTCTTCTTTCAATACCCCTCTTAAATACTAAGCAAAACAACAAACAATAAACAAAAAAACCCAGGGTCTCAAGTAATCCAGGCTGGCCTCAAACTTGCTATGAAGCTGAGGAAGACATTTAACTCCGGATCCTCGTGACTCCACCTTCCAAGTGCTTGGATTATGATGCGCCACCATGCCAGCCTCTCATTCCTTCCCCACAGTTCAGAAATACATGCCACATGAATAGTCTAGGTTTTACAACTAGTGTTTTTTAAATAAAGATTCATAGATGGGTGGAAAATAAGTAAAGAAATTAACCGGTAAAGTCCAATCCAATCGCCCTTTATTCCAGATGTGAGCTGAGGACCCGTTTTCTCAAGTGTTTTCATAAATTCTTCTGGAAGGAACTGTCTTAACTGGGGTGGACTCTAGAATACAAGATATACTATATTTAGAGATAAGGAACTGCTCTAGTCAAAGAAGGTCATTATAGCTAGACAACTCAAAAACGAAACTGGTTGACCATCACATACCTTCCACGGAGAAATACTTTTCTGCAAAGGCATCAAGCTGGCCACGTACCTTTCCTAAAGCCAAAATAAACAAACAAAAGCAAGTAAATGTTAGGAGTTCTTACACAGTTTTATTTAAAGGATCTTATATTTTAATAAAATGGTTTTCAAGTTATACTAAGACACACACATACAATTTTTTCAACCCATTTCTGGCTTATATTTTCCTACTATAGGTAGTTAATAAAAACTAGAATTTCTCTTCCCCACAGTAGATTCCAAAATCTCTTGTCTTCCCTGGCCTTGCTGACCATGAGTTCTCTACTCATCTTGCCTGAAAGTGGTTATTAAGACCTCCATTTCAGAAAGGGTCTGATTCACACCTGCAAGGAAGGAACCTGACAGGCTGTGCTGACTTTCACCATGCAGCCTGACAACATCCAACCAAAGCATGCACTCTCTGTACCAATAACATCTGGACACAGATATGCATTCTTCAATCATGCTAATGCAATGAAATCTGGTTAGTGATCCAAAGGACATGGGTTGGAGAGTTTCAAGACAGCAAAATAAATTACATTTATAGAGGGTAACATATTCAGAGACATCATGCAAGCTCTATGTCTCTCCCCCATACCCTATCCTATCTCCTTATCTGTACTCTGTATTGTTCTATATAATAAGCCAACTAACATAAAATGGTTCTCTAAATCATTAAATTAGTAGAACCCCAAAAAGGGGATTATGGGATTTAGAGTGGATCAGTAGTAAGCACAGACTGGAACTTGTGACTGGCATCTAACATGGAGTAGAGCAAACTCAAGAATGCAGCCCTCAGCATTTGGGATCTGAAGCTGCCATGTATAGCATCAGAATTGAATTAAGGGATACCTTGGTGGTATCTACTGAAGAACTGATTGCTCCCTTGGTGGTGAGGTTCAAAACTGCAAACCTCGTAGAGTCACAGAAGTGATATAGGTCTGGTAAGTACATAGAAAGAAAAAGTGAGCCCCAGTGTTTTTTAAAAAATATTTTAAGTTATTACATTCATATATTTACTGTGAGTGCCTTGGCACATATGTGCACAGAGATGTGCACACACACACATGCATGGCATGTATGGGCAAGTAAGCTCTCTTCTTTTCTACCATGTGGATCTCAGGGGACCAGGAAGTGTCTTTACTCAGTGAATCACCTTGGCAACCTGAATCTGAGTTTTCTATCATATTCCTTCAACGGTCTCACCATTTCCTATAAAAGACTGCTCCAATGAACTGAGTCATATTTCAACAAAATCTAAGACTTGGATACTCAAAACAGATTACTTTTTCTTTGTTTTGCTTTGTTACTTTCTGAAATTGGTGGCCTGCTGTATTGCCCAAGCTGATCCCCCAAGTAGCTGGTATCTACCGTGTCCACTTCATATTTTCATTTTTCTAAAAAATTTATATATGGGCTTGTGTGCCACAGCACACATGTGGAAGTCAGAGGACAACTCTGTGGGGTTGGTTTTCTCCTTTCACTTTTACGCGGGTCTCAGAGATTGAACAAGTTGCCAGGCTTGTGCAGCCCTTGTTTGGTTTGCTGAAACAGGGTCTTGCTATGTACTCCTAGCTATCCTTGAAATCATTATCTTCCTGCCTCCATACCAATTGTTGGGGTTACAGGATTATGCTATTCTATTTAGCTCTAAGCTCATATATATTTTAAAGGTTTTTAAAATTTGTGTGTGTACATGCACATGCGGTGTGCACGCATACTCATGGACACCAGAAGCTGGTGTTGAATGCCTTAAAGTTAGAATTACAGGCAGTTTTGAGCCTCTGGAAATGGGTGCTGGAAGAAAAATCTGGTACTCTCAACAAGAGCAGCAAGTGCTCCTAACTGCAGAGCCATCTTTCCAGCCCCTTATAATTTAGTGACAATCATTAATTGTGTTGACTATGTCAGAAAATGTACTTAATACTTTACATGCTTCATCTCATGCAATCCTTGAAACCATGCTATGTGAAAGTAACTACTGGGAAACTGAAGCTTCAAAAAGCTAAACAGCCTGGCCAGACTCATTAAACTTGAACTTGGATATACTTAATATTTTTTCATTTTTCTTTTCTTTCTTCCATTGTTGCTATTTAAATTTTGTGATTAAAATTATTTTATCCCCCCTTTTCCCTTTCATCCTTCCCAACCTTCCATCAGCCCATCAGCCTACACCCCATCTCTTCAAGTTCATGGTCTCTTTAATTGTTAAGTGTGTGTCTATTTAAATACACACACACACACACACACACATGCACATATGCACACAGTGGTGGTTTGAATAAGCATGGCCTCCAGAGGCGCATGTGTTTGAATGAATGGCCCATAATGAGTGACATTATTAGGGGGTGGCATTGTTGAGTAGTGTGGCCTTATTGTAAGAAATGTGTCATGTGAGGGTGAGCTTTGAAGTCTCACATATGTTCAAGTTTTGCTAGCCCACTGACTATGGATCAAGATGTAGAACTCTCAGCACCTCCTCAAACACTATGTCTGCCTGCATGTTGCCATATCCTGCCATGATGATAATAGACTAAACCCTCTGAAACTAAGCCAGCCCCAATTAAATGTTTTCCTTTATAAGAGTTGCCATGGTCATGTCTCTTCACAGTAATAAAACCCTATCATATACACACATCCTCTCTCTGCTCTGCTTGTATAATGTTACTTGTATCTGTGTTTTCAGAGCTGACTACTTGGTACTGGATAACCAGTTGGTGTGCTCTATTGGTGTGACTATTTGTCCCACTTTCACCATTTCTTGGTTGCCTGTAGTTTTTGTCTAGGGTAGCAGCTTTATGAACTTCCCTCCTACGTGAGCATGACTATTGGTGTCATCATTGTTCTGGCCATGGTTAGGCAGCCATGCTTGTGAGACTTTGTGAGTGTAACTTCTGATATTTCTAAGATACAATCTCACAGAAAACTTTCTGTTTCTCTGGACCTTACAATCTTTCCACTCCCTTTTCCACAGTGATCCCTAAGTACTGGCTGGCTTCCGACTTGTGACAACCCTTCTGCTTCAGCCTCCTGAGTGATAGGATTACAGAAGTGAATTATCAGGCCCATTTTAGTCTACATCTTTAAGTACCAAAAAAGTTGTTTTTACTTAAACAAGCAGTTTTGTTTGTTTGATTCTAGGCATCAAATCCAAGGTCTCACCAATCTTAGTGTACCACTGAATTACATCCCCAGCACAACACAGGTTTAAATGGATCAAAATTGCAACCCCAAATGAAGAAAGAACACTTTTTTCTAATATGAATAACAAAGATCTTCACGTTGCTTTCATATAATGTTTATAGATTCTATTAATAACTATATAAAAGCAATGATGCAATCTGCAAACCAAGTCACTGTAATACTGCCTATATTTATATGTCACTCCACTAAATTTCTTAGAATGCCTGCATTATTTAGTCATTTATTCAATAAATAGTTAAAAGTCTACCCTATATCAAACTGAGAGAGTGCCAAGGAGCAAGACACACATAGTTCCCTTTATCATAAGTTTTATAGCTTCTTGGATGTGGTATCAAATTCTTTTCAAGAAAAAAGTATCAGACAGACATGGTGGCACATGCCTTTAATCCTACAACCTAAGAGGCAGCAGCAGGTAGATCACTGATGTGGGATTCCCTTCTGTGTGCTATGAATGTGTTTATTACCATTGGTTAATAAAGAAGCTGCTGTGGCCTATGGTAGGGCAGAATATAAGTAGGTGGGAAAACTAAACTGAAGGCAGAGATAAAGAAGGCAGAGTCAGGCAAATACCGTGTAGCTTCCAAAGGAGAAAGATGCTGGAACCTTACCGGTAGGCCACAGCCTAGTGGTGATACACAGATTAATGGAAATTGGTTAATTTAAGATGAGCGCTAGCTAGGAATATGCCTAAGCTGTTGGCCAGTGTTTTAATTAATATATTTTCTATGTGATTATTTAGGGCTGGGCAGTAAATGAACGTGCAGTCTCTGTTTATAGACCTCTGTGAATGGGAGGCCATCCTAATCTACAGAGTGATTTCTAGGTCAGTCAGGGCTACCTAGTGAGACCCTGTCTCAAACAAAATAAAACAAACAACAACAACAAAACAGTATCAGAGGAAGAAACTCCAAGGTGACCTTTTAAGGTATGAAATGCAGCATTATATAGACTCTCACGAAAGACTAGTTCAGTAGATGGACAGAACACAGGCACTCCCTGGGCCAACGGGAGCCAAGGCACAGCACACTGCCCCACACTGACCCTGACCAGACAGACAGAGGCAGCTACCCCCTGGGTCCCTATCATGGAGGGCAGCATGCAGGGTTGCGTGTGTACTTCAGAAATAAGGAAAGCAGTAACAAAGTTCCAGCCTTGGTTTCTATTTATAAGGGTGTTGGAGGGAAAATACTTCCAGATGCTTAGTATGACTCTGAATACAGAAGTGCCACTAGCTCTCATTATAGCAGATGCCTCACTCCTAGGAACAAAGCAGGAATAAAGCTTCAGAAACAGATCCTCACAGCACTGGAGAAGAACAGAGCTCCTAGTCTGAGGAAGATGGTATTGAAGAGAAGGAATGAAGTTGAATGTATTATGAAGAAAACCATAAATTGGATATGGGATTGATTGAATCATCCAGAAAACATTCCCCTCAGAAAGTTCCTCCTGAAAAACCCAATGAGTACAGCTCCTCTTAGCATCAGAAACAGAAGTACTATGGTGAAAGGGGCATTTTCTTCACAGTTTTTCTGGATGCTTCTTTCTCATTGCTGCATCTGACATCCTCTACCAGTAACTAATTTCTGATGAACAGATGAATCCAGCATTACCCACACTGTGGGGATTTACATCTGAGTCTGGAACAGCTGACACAAGCCTACCTTGATTCTTGGGTGTCTGCATCGCCTCTGAACACTGTACTATAAATCCATAAAACAATCACCAAAGCCAAGTATACACCTTTAGTCCCAGCATTTGGGAGGCACAGGCAGGGGAATCTCTGTGAGTTCCAGGCCAGTTAGATCTATACAGAGAGACCTTGTCTCAAAAATCAAAGAAAAATAATCACTAAAAACATTGATTATACCTGAGGATAAATTGGTATGCATGCTGAACTGGTTAAGTAGCAATTTGGTAGTAAATTGTCTTTGGATAAGTGATACAAATATCTACTAATAATACTTCACTATACTGGTTAAGGTGTAGCTAGTAACTGAAAAAATTAATTCAGTTGAAACATTTCAGTTCCTAAAGAATGAGTAACACTGATACTAAAATCACTAATTAAGGGGGTTCTGTGGTTGGATATAAAGTATCCTACCAAAAAGACTCATGTTGAAGGCTTGGTTCTCTAACTGGTAATGAAACTGAGAGGTGATTGGATCATAAAGTTACTAAATTCATCAGTGGGTTAATCCACAGCTAAGTTTGTATGAAATGGGCTACTTATAAGGCAGTGTCTGGTCACTAACAGCAACTGATACAACCCTAGATGAACTCCCTGTCACTGGCCCCTTTCCCATGTAACAGCCACTGTTACAAGTTCACACTGCTATGATCGTCTACTTTCTCATGTCTACAACAACAGCGAAGGGCAGAACTTTCACTCAAGTCTAAAATTATGAGCCAAAACAAATCCTCTTTTTTTAATTGCTTTTTTTCTTCAGGAATTTGTCACAGTGATAAATAACAACTGAATAATATAGGGTTTATTGTTGTGGGATATTTGTACACCGTGTAGATGTACTGCTGTGACTGATGTAATAAAGAGCTGAATGTCAATAGTTAGGCAGGAGGTGTAGGCAGGACTTCCTGGCAGAGAGAGGACTCTGAGAAGAAGAAAGGTGGAGTTGTCAGCCAGACTCAGAGAAAAAAGCAAGATGGGAGTACAGAGATGAGGTAACACCATGGGGCAGAACATAGATTAATACAAATGGGTTAATTTAAGTTATAAAAGCTAGTTGAGACAAGCCTACACTAAAGGCCAAGCTTTCATAACTAGTAAGTCTCCATGTTGTTATTTGCGGCTGGCAGTTCCAATGAAAAAGTACTTCTACGGTTTGTCTAAAATATTGTGGCTTTGTGGTGATACAACTTTAATAATGTACATAATGGGTGTTGGGGGTACCTAATAAACAGTACACTTGGCCAGGTGTGGGGGCTCATACATGTAATTCCAGCACTCACAGGCCAGGATGATATCTGTATCAGGTTGCTTGGCAGTCAAAGTTAAGGACCAAAAGGACAGTGGGAAGAGAGAGAGGGAAATAGGGAGGGATTATACTTGGTTCTTAAGTATCAAAATATAAATGAAGATATAGCCACATGTTCTACTGTATAGTTTATAAACTAACCAGATCTCGCTTTTGCAGAACAAAGCCTTTTGTTGCTGTTGTTTTGTTTTTTTTTTTTTAATTTTTTTTTAAAAAGAAAACTATCTTTTTTCATTTTACAAACCAATCCCAGTGCCCACCCCTCTCCTCCTACCTTTCCCTCCACTAGTCCTCCACCCTACCCCCATATACTCCTCAGAGAGGGTAAGGCACATTGCTTTGGGGAAGGTCCAAGGCCCTGTCTCCACTACCTCCAGGCTGAGCAAGGTATCCATCCACAGAGAACGGGTTCCCAAGAAGACAGTACAAGCAGTAGGGATAAATCCTCGTGCCACATGAGAGCAAGGAAGAGATATTTCAATTGAGGGAGCCATTATCGAGCTAGCAAGAAACCTGGCACTAGAGAAATTCCCAAGAATCCAGAAGAATGACCTCGGCTAAGGCCCTAAGCAATTAGAGGAGAGGGTGCCTGAACTGGCCTTGCTCTGTATTCAGATTGTTTTTTATATTTTGAGACAGGATTTTTGTGTGTACCAACCTTGACTATCCTGGAACTCACTCTGTAGACCACCAGGTTGGCCTCAAACTCACAGAGATCTGCCTGCCTCCCGAGTACTGGGATTAAAGGCATGTGCTACCATGCTCAGCTCTACAAGGCCTTTTCTAAAAGTGTTATTATTTTGCTTTTTTTTTTTTGAGGCAGGGTTGCACTGTGGGGCCTTAACTGGCCTCTAATTTTCAATAATCTGCCTACTACTGTCTCTCAAGTGCTGGGATAACAGGTGTGGACTGTTCCACTCCAATATCTGATTGTTAGGTAATCAATAACGTTGGATGATCAACCACTTCTTATAGGCAGCTAGTTGGTATCTTGTATTGTTTATCTCCTGGAACTATGGATTTAATCTTATAGTTTGTGCTCAAATTTTTCATCTCTTAAAATCAGTAGTATAGTGCCAGGGATGTAGTTCAGTGGCAATGTGTTTGCTTTGCATGTGCAAGGTCTTGGATCACTCACCAGCACCACCCTCCCTCATCACTGCCTCCCCACATCAGTTTAATTCTGTGCATTCTGTGTGGTGGTGGTGGTTTGAATGTGAATGGCCCCAAAGGCTCATATATTTAAATAATTGGTTCCACCTGGCAAAACTGTTGTGGCCTTGTTGGAGGAAGTGTGTCCCCTAGGGGTCAGTTTAAGGTTTCAAAAGCCCATGCCATCCCCAGTTAGCTCTCAGCTACTGCTCCAGCACCACGTCTGTCTGCACACTGCCATGCTCACTCCACGAAGGTCACAGACTCTAACCCTCTGCAACTGTGAGCTCCAACAAACTCTTCTGTAAGTTGCCTTGATCATAGTCTTTTATCACAGAAAGAGAAAAGCAACTCAGACAATTCTTTGTCTATTTAAAAAATGAGAAAAGATAAAATTTTTATCAAGTCAAAAAACTTGTATCAATATCTCAATCAAGACTTACAACACATGACTATCCTTCAAGCCCACAGTCATGTTCTTAGGGGTGTCTTTCTCTCTTAACCCTAGTGATTGAAATGGATGCAAAGGGTCTTTTAATAAATTCCAGCCCTACTTAAAAACTTTCATAACAAACTTGAAAGGTATTTAGGGACCATAGAATTGGCCATATATGGACAAGCAATCTGAGGATTAAATGACTTATCAGAGTGAACAAGAACTAGAAGAATTCAGGTCTCTCATAAATGGGTCTATTTTAGATCAATAAACACACTAACTGATAAAGCATATAATTAAGGTTTGGAGGCTGGGAATCACACTTATATAAATCATTAAGATCAATAACTTACTAGTGGAATGATGAAACTTTGTGTCAGTTCCAAAAAATAGCGTCGGAGAATAGCACTTTGAGCCTCAGAAGGGCGCTTCTGCTGCACACCCTTGACAGAAGAGAACAGGGACCAGTAAACAACCAAGTCTAACTGCTTTGTAAATAGGCATTTCCATTTAATACCAACAAACCAATTAAAAAAGCCTCAGAACATTATATTGAAGTAACTTACTTAGAAGTTCATTTTGCAAAACTCTGTAAAAGAAGTTTTAGCTGGAGGCTAGGGAGTCCGGGTAAGGAGGAAAAGGCTGACCTGTGACTGTACTAAGTTTGAGTTGAAAGGAGCAAGCAATTTTGGTGTGTTGTTATTGTACAGTAGGGTGACCACAGAACAATTATGTACTAAATAGCTCAAAAAACATAGAAGAAAGAATTTTAAATGTTTCACCACAAAGAAATGATTAATGTTGGAGAAATGGGTACATTTACCAGACTTAAACATTACACAATGTATACATATATCAAAATATCATAGTGCTGTATTGATAATTATAATTTGCTTTTATCACTCAAATATAATTTTGAGACTCTATAGATTTATTAATATCACTTATCCCATCAGTTATTTTGCACATGCTGTATTAACATTACTGACATCTTTAAAAACCACCCTCTTTACTGTTAATGCTACTGACAAGTTACCGCACTGTCTAAACGTCCAGAATGACTGGTGTCTTCCTACAGCTACAGACCAGCGCTCAGGTCTCTGAGTACTGCTGCACTGGTGTCTCCATTACATGTGCCTGTGCCTTACCCACCCAGCTGTCTCTGCAGCTATTAGTCTTTTGATTCATTGATTTATTTTTGGTTTTTCAAGAGTTTCTCTGTAACAGCCCTAGCTGTCCTGGAACGCGCTCTGTAGATCAGGCTAACCTTGAGCTCACAGAAATCTGCCTGCCTCTGCCTCCCGAGTGCTAGGATTAAAGGCATGCATCACCGCTGCCCAGGCTTTTGATTTTCTTTAAGTAAAAATTTTTATTACTTATTTGTGTATATGTGTGCATGTGCACATGTGTGCCAAGGAGTGCTGCAGAGACAGAGAACAACTTGCAGGAGTCAGTTCTCTCTTTCTCCCATGTGGATCCTGGGATTGAACTCAGATTTATGCATTTATTTCTGTGTGTAGCAGTATGTGTGCATGACCAGGAGGTGGGAAGTGGCACACATGTACCACAGCAAAATGTATGGAGGGCAACTTGTTAGAGTTAGTTTTCTCCTCCCTCCCACAGATTAAATGCAGGCTGGCAGCTTGGCAGCCAGCACTTTACCTGTTGAGCCATCGTACCTGCCCAACTATTTTTGAGGTAAGGAGTCACTGTTCAGCCAGGTTTGTCTAGAATTTAAGATCCTTCTATCTTAGATTCCTAGTGCTGGTGTTACAGCATTGAGCCACAACATTCAGACCTAATCTTGGGTTCAAAAGTAATTCAGGGCTGAGGTGTGCAAGGCAATAAACAAAAGTAACTCAGGGCTAGCAAGATGGCTCAGTGAATAAAGTAATTGTTCCCAGAACTCACACAAAAGGTAGGAAGAGAGAATCGACTATACTACACACACATTTTTTAACTTTTGAAAGAGAATCCAAGCCAAGACACAATGGCACATGCCTGTAATACAGTAGTTGGGAAGCAGAAGCAGGAAGATTACAAGTTCAAGCCCAACATGGTCTGCATATTGAGTTCTAGGCAAGACAAGTGAGATTCTTGGCTAGGGATCTGCCTCAATGGTAAAGAACTTGCCTAGCACACACGAGGCCCTGGTTCAATCAGCAGCATTGTTTTAAAGTGAGATTCTACTCCACATTACTACACAACAACAACAAAACCCCACACACTGCCTAACTAAATATCACATATCTCAACAAGGAGATTTAAATTAATAATCTGAGCAAGTATTTACCTTCTGGAGTTGTTTTATAATCTCTTCATCTCTGTTTAGATATGGCTTGTAAGAAGTATAAACTCCTAAGAAAAGAAGAGAGATGGAAAAACCCGACAACCTAGATGAGTACATAGTTAAAATTAATCAAAGTCTGGGCCAGCAGGATGAATAAGCTGGGGAAGGTACTTGTTATGCAAGTCTCATTCTATGAACTCTATCTGTCCCTGGAAGCCATGGTGGAAGGAGAGCAATGACTCCCAAATACTGTCCTTTGACGTCTACACATGTACTATGCCACTTGCATGCAGACATTCAAAAGTATACACAAAATAAGTCATTAATAAAAAACAATACCAGGTTTAGAATCCAGAGTTTTTAGGTTCTTCAATTTTTTAACTTTAACTTGCTTAGGAATTTCACCTGAAAGAAAAAAACATAAAAATTCTTATAAACTGGGCTGAAGATATAATTCAGTGACAGACGTTTGCTTGGCATGCTCATCTTTAGCATCATAATATTCTTAATTATATCATACATGCCATAGGACTTATACCTTATACCTAAAATTTTTTCTCTATGCAACAAAAACAAAATTCTGGGGAGAGAAATAATTTAGTGGTAAGTTTAATATTTCTTATAGTCACCAAGTTCTTGGTAATGATGAAAATGTATAGTAATCTACATGTGTTCTTTAGGATGAGAGGTGACAAGAACACCAGTGCAGCCGGCTTCACTCTGATAAGGGGAAAATCATCAAGTCTAAGACAGACAGTGGGCGCCAATCCCAGACATTAGTGGAAGGAACGGCAAGTAGATTTGATCAAAAGACATTGTATGTATTTACAAAATTCTGAACCAGTTCTTTAAAAACATAAAACAGATGCCAGAAAGCTCTGGGAAAAGGTCACAAATGTGAGGCAACAAACTGCAGTTCTATGATTATCAATATTTAATTTACAGAGTTATTCAGTGTCTGATGTGAACAACAGACAAGAGAGGCTTAACATTAGCAGAATCATCTTAATGCACCTTTGCATGTTTGCACATAAATATTCTTGACTTAGCACAAATATTTTATCTTTCCTGTTGTGAAATCACCAAATCCACTTTCCCATTAGAAATGACCAGTTTCAGGGCGGGAGAGGAGACTCAGGGGTTAAGAACACTGACTATTTTTCCAGAGGACCTGGGTTCAATTCCCAGCATCCACATGGCAGCTCACAACTGCCTACAACTCCACTTCCAGGGGATCTGATACTTTCACACTGATGCACAAGAAATAAAGTTAAATTTTTTATAAAAAAGAAATGATCAGCTTCTAATTAGAGCCAATATAAACCAGTACACTTTGCTTTTTCTTCAGCAGACATTATTCTTAGGTTTTATGTTTCTATTTAATCCTTGCAGTGTTAACACCAAATGCACGTTTCTAGGATAATTACAAACTTCTGAGCCCAAGAGAGACCCTCTGTTTTGCCATGCCTTTCCTCAGGAGCCTGCAGGATATGCTTTTTCTGTAATTCTATATGTTCTGTCTGCTTTGAGTTTTCAAAATTCGAATCCCCACCAGGGTTTAATGCTGTACAACTTGTGTAGCAAATGCAGTAGGCCTGATTTTGAGTTCAAGAAGCCAAACAATGCCCTAAGACATATTCCAGCATACACACAGTTGTAAAGTTAAATCTGCACAAGGCTACAAGCACATCATTTATGTTAACATCTACCTGAGAATTTCATGCCAAGTCTGGAATAGTTCTAGCTTTTTGTTGTTGGTGTTGTTATTTTGAGACAGGGTTTCCTTGTGTGTCCCTGACTGTTCTAGAACTCACCCTGTAGACCAGGTTAACCTCAGAGATATGCCAGCTTCTGCCTCCTGTGGGTTTGGATTAGAGGCGGTGTGCCACCACTGCCCAGCCCTTCCTTCCTTATTTTGAGATAGGGTCTCCAGTCTATATCTCATGCTGGCCTGGAACTATGAGTCCAGGCTAGACTTGAACTCACAATGCTCCTACCTCAGTCTCTAGAGTGTTGGGATTACAAAATTATCATTTTAGTTTTCTATAAAACTTTCCTCAAGTAAACTAGAATTCCCAATTGTATCTAGCTTATAAAATAAAACCTCCATTTCCTTTGGCTTTATAAGAATACTTTTGGAGGAAAAAAATAATACTTTTGGGCTTGGGTATATGCCAATTTTAGTAAGAAGCTGTAACTTAGTGTGGAAAGTCCTTCTGTATAGGTGTTGCTTTTATTGGTTAATGAATAAAGAAGATGCCTTGGCCTGTGATAGGGCAAAATAGAGCTAGGTGGGAAAACTACACTGAATGCTGGGAAAAAGAGGTGGAGTCAGTGAGATGCTATGTAGCCACCAGAGAAAGATGCAAGCTGTCAGCTGGAACCTTGCTGGTAGGCCACAAGCCTTGTGGTAAAATATAAAATAATAGAAATGGGCTAATTTAAGATATAAGAGCTAGCTAGAAAGACACTTAAGTTATTGGACAAACAGTATCGCAAATAATACAGAGTTCAGTGTGATTATTTCAGTTCTGGGCAGCCAGGAACGAACAAGCAGCCTCCCCCAACAGTAATTCTCCTCCAAAGGCTCTTATCTAGGTTGTCTACATGAATATTGCCAATAATATAAACATCAAGAGATGACCACAAGGGGAGATACAAGTAAGTGACCAGTCCCATCACACATTGTGAACACCAAGTAGACACATTACCTGCAGGTTTCAGATCTCCTATCCGAATAATATGTGGCCAGTGCTGTAGTGTTTTAGCAAAAAAAGGGTTGGTTACTCCTAAGATGACTGAGGGCCTGGATAAAAACAAAACAAAATAAAGAGGTGCAAACCAAAAAATTTAAAAGAATGTTAAATCACAGAAGAGTAAGTGACAGTTTATGAGCAAATGATATATAAACTATGGTTCCTTTTACTTGGCTTATTTACATAAAACATGACAGGCAACATATTCATCATTAGACACATGAAGATAAAAAGATATGATTATTTTTTATTAGATTTATTCATTTTATTTTATGTGTGAGTGTTTTGCCTACATGTGTGCATCACATGTATGCTTGGCACCCTAGAAGGTCAGAGAAAGGCATCAGATGTCCTGGAACTGGAGTTAAGAATGGTTATGAACCACCATGTGGGTGCTGGGAATCAGACCTTGGGTCTTCTGGAAGAGCAGTTAATGCTTTGAACTGTGAGCCATCTCCCCAGTCCCCCAAAAACATGATTCTTAAAACAGAATATTGGTATAAAGGTAAGCACACTCAATCACGATGTCAACAACTGGAAGACACTAAAGAACAAAATGAGAATTAAATGTACAGTGATCACCAGGAGAACCTCTGGTCTGCCAGGGTTTTCAAGGACAGATTCACCAGAGACATGATACAGATAAGACATGAAAGATGAGTAGTTGTTTCCTGCCAAGTAGACAAGGAAGGAAAGGGCAATGCAGAATAGCACACGCCAAACAATGAGGTGCAGTCAGTCTCTACCCAGAACTACACACAGAATCACAGGTACTCAGCACTCCTGAGCAGAGTAGGGAGGATAAACAGCTAAAGAAGAGTCAAGGGCAGCAAAGAACATATACAATTAATATGCTGTCTTGGGTTTCTGTTTGTTTGTTTTAGAGACAGGGTTTCTCTGTGCAGCCCTGGCTGTCCTGGAACCTGCTCTGTAGACACACTGGCCTCTAACTTAGATCTCCCTGCCTCTGCCTCTCCCGGGTGCTAGGATTAAAGGTGTGCACCATCACTGCCCAGCTAATATGTTATCTTGTAAGCAAAGAGAAGCCACAAAGAATCAAGTGGAGGTATGGCACATAAAGGTTTTTGGCGTAATTTGGAGGATGTTCTGTAGGGACAGGAAACCTGGGAGAAATACAACAGTGGACAGAGAAAAACTAGAGTTTGAAGAAAGAACTATGGAAGAAGATAATAGGTTGAGAGATGTTTTAGGGTGATGAACTGACAGAATTTAGTTAAGAGTTTTTTGGGCCATGTTAAGAAGACATAATACTATGTTTTTGATAACTAAGGCAAAACTAATACCATTTATCATGAAAGTAATAGGAGATTAGAAGAAAAAAGAAGGAAATAAAAAGAAATCAGTTAAGCATGCTTAGTTTCAGATGCATTAAGACATATGGGTGTGAAATGGGCATGGTGTTATATGCCTGTAATCCCAGCACTTGGGAGGCAAAAGCAAGAGGATCAATAGTTCAAAATCATCCTAAAGTACATTATCAAGTTTAAGAACACCCTGATTTATAGGTGAGTTCTAGATCAACTGTGCTAGGGATTGAGATCCCATCTCAAAAAGAAAGAATACAGGTGTAACATTCTATCCCACCAATAATATAAAGTCTGGATGTTGAAGAGATCTAAGGTACAAAGATATATTTCAGTCATTAGCATAGGATCTTTAAAGTTTCTGTTCTATAGTTAGTCCAGAGTGGCCTTGAACTCACCTCAGTCTTTCTATTCAGCTTCTCAAGTACTAAGATTATAGGAGTAAACTACCATTACCTCTGTCCTACACACACACACACACACATACACACACACACACACACACACACACACACACACGATGGAGTTCTTGTTGGTTACCTCAAGCAATGAGAATAGAAAATATTGATGAATATTAAGAAGTTAGCCTGGGGTTTGGAAAGACAGCTCAGAGGTAAAGAGCACTATCTGCCCTTTTAAATCACTCAGGTTCATAACATTTCCTAGTACCCACATGGCAGCTCACCACTATTTCAAACTCCAGTAACAGGGTATCTGACGCCCTCTGGCCTCTATGAGCACTGAACATACATGGCGCATAGTCATCCTTGCAAGCAAAACACTTATACACATAAAATAAAATAAATTTAAAAAAGAGATTCTATTAAAAAAGAACACTTTTAATGCCAGCATTTGGAAGGCAGAGGAAGGCAGATCTCTGTGAGTTCAGGACAGCCAGAGCTACACAGAGAAACCTGCTTTCAAAAAACAAAACAAAGCACAACACAAACAAACAAAAACCTCCCAAAACTGCAACAGATACTGTGATGTTAACAGAAAATCAAGAAGTAAAGAAAGTAAATGGAAATTAATTTTGTTCTTCTAAAACTTTAGCTAAGAAGATAAGCAATTATAAAACAGGAGCTAACATAGAAAGAATACGATCACTTTTCCCTTCCGTAGATTGGAAGAACTTTTCATAATCAGAGTAAAAATCCAAGGAACAGCTGGGTAATTGTTAATAGCAGTACATAATCTATGAAGTAAAATCTCTCAAAGAAAGTAAGTTACTACTCTTCAAATCTTAAATTATTACCAACAGCTCCCAAAATCTTTTATAAAATCAATCTGTCAGCAAGTCAGAATTTTAAATTAAAAAGTTATTACATAATGAAATTTATTATACAGTTCTATAAAATTCTGGCAATAAAGGTACTACTTAGTTAACAAAAGTTATTGTGTTTACTCACGGAGCTTGAGTACGGGTAGTATATTCTTTGAATTCACTATCATGAATTGTGAAGTAAGGTCGAAAATCACTAAAGTACTTTAATGGAGAAATGCAGCTGTGGAGCAGAAAGACACAGAAATCAAGATTCTGCTCCATAACCATAAGGCATTCATATAAACAATATATACCCAATAGACAAATTATTCCAATACTGCCTTCAGGTAAGCACTGATAACTAATATTAACTGGAATCTATCAAGGTCTAACCTCACGTAAATGAATGTGTGTGTGTGTGTGTGTGTGTGTGCGCGCGCGTATCATCCAGAGCCACAGAAACATGGTTCTAGCCCTAACTGACTGAAGTCAATCTTTTCATCCAAAAATTCTGAGAAAGTTGTTGCATGGATTGATGCAATGAGTGGGGGGACATCACAGACTGGAGGTACTGAAAGTGTCAGCATCAAGAACCCAGTATACTCACTTAACAAGGGCCAGTACAGTTTCTGAAGACTCGGATGGTGATGGTGCCATAACCACAAGGGGCTCTCCCAACAGCACCAACTCCCATAGCATTTGGCTATGAAGGAAAACTGGGCAGAAACACCTACAAAGTGTTTACAAAGTAGAAATACTTTATTATTTATCCAATTTTGCCTTTCAATTTCCCAAATAATCATTCTAAGAATTTTACATTGATATAAATTCTTCTGCTACTGACAATTTGACCTGTAAAATTTACTAAGAATGTGGTAATACATACGGACATAAGTCTCTTATACATACTACATACATACATAGATATGTATATACATATATATAAAATCAAAGCCAGGTGTGAGACACACCCTTGTAATAAAGCACTTGGAAGGGAGAAGCAGGAGGATCAGAAGCTCAAGAGCATCCCCAGATAGTGAGTCTAAGACCTGTCTCAAAAAGGAAAAGAAATTAAAAACAAAAACAAAAACCAACCAATGTATCAGCTTGACTTATTCCAATTTTTTATAAAATTAGATGTAACACACACAGATGGTAAACAATAAAAGCATGTTATCAAATTGTGTTAACGTATGACAGGCCTATATTATTGGCAATTCTGTTATACTTGAATTTCTATTCTTAGTATTTTGAAGGAAACAAAATAATATTCCAAGGGGACATTTACTGAATATCCATAACTTAAAATTCAGTACCAGGCTGGGGGCACAGTTTATGTACTTTGCACAGTGCAAGGCCCTGGGTTCAATCTAGAATACACACAGATGCACACATTCTACAAAGATAAAAGTGGATACTTAAAAAAAAAAGTTAAGTGCAGTAGAAAGAAGGAAAAAACAGAATGAGAAGTTCATCTGTAGCTGATTCTGATTAACTGAGGTAACTATCTTTGTACCAGCCCAAGAGCTGAAGCTTCTGATATCAAAGGATGATGATAACAAATCTTGGGGGCCTCTATGTAACCAAGGAATTAATTCCTGGACCAATCCTCTTCCAAAGAAAGACTGCATATTTCTACAGAGGCCTGGGAGTTAGTCTGGGCTGTGAGGACACAATTCCACTAGTGTGTTTAAGTCTCAACATTTGATAACTTTTACTTATTTAGTTTTCTTCTTTGTTTAGCAACAATTTGTTCCTAGCAGATTAGAGAAGAGGGAAAAAAGTATTTTTAAACATCATAACCAATTGCACTAGCAAAAAACACAAACACTCCCCCCAAACCAAAAAACATGGAAGTACAAAAGCTTGAGATAAATAATAGATTCATTTAACTAAAAATTAAGAAAAAAAGACAAATGCAAAGCAGGGTCTCTCTTCAATACAGCTTAAGGGTCTCAAACCTGAAACAGAACATAGGCATCTCTGCCAGAAGATCCTGGTGGTGGTTTGTGTGTGGGGGGGTTGAATAAAGAGAAGAAGTGGAGCTGGTGGACTCAGCTGTGGTGAAAAGGGGGGATATGGTACGGGGGGCTGTCTAGGACACACAAATGAGCTCACAAACCAGAGGAGTGTCCTACTGTGCGCTATGGGAGCTAGAGTGGACCAAGGGGCTTTACCGTGTGTGTGTGTGTGTGTGTGTGTGTGTGTGTGTGTAAGTACCTAATAGAAGCAAGTTTAGATTTATGAAGGTTCACAGCAACAGGAGTAGAGTCCATTATGACAGGAAAGGTAGGGTGCTGGTGGTTCCATCTATGGGTAGGAGCTGGTGGAAGCTTGGTTTATCACTTTTCAACAAAGCAGAAAGCTGTGAGCTAAGAGGGGAATGGAACCAGGCTCTAACTCACTCCCAGTGATTTACTTCCATCAGTCAGCATTCACCTCTTACAGGTTCTGGTCAGTCAAAAAGTACATTCATACTGTAGCAGACCATCTGGGGTCGGGGGCATTTTACATTCATACTGTAGCAGACCATCTGGGGTCGGGGGCATTTTACATTCATACTGTAGCAGACCATCTGGGGTCGGGGGCATTTTACATTCATACTGTAGCAGACCATCTGGGGTTGGGGGCATTTTACATTCATACTGTAGCAGACCATTTGGCACGAGGGTCAATGGCTTGAATGGGAAGCAGAGTAAGGAGGGCACTCACGTGGCACTGTGGACAGAAGCTGTCATTCATTGGAGAAGTGGTCTAGCTGGATGGTATAAGGAGTCAAACACTGAGCAGGGTAAGAAGGGCTTGCATGTGGCTAGATGAGGGTTCGGAGCCCAGTGGAGAAAGGATGTGCACAGGGGACAGGACTACAGTGGAGACGATAAATTGCTTACTAGCCAGGGGTTGATCAAATCAGTAAACCAATTTTAAAAATTATAAAAGATAATTTCTCAAGGAAAGGAAATATGAGTATATAAAAGAAGAAAACAAAAATAAACTTTGTCACATAGCACTGGACTTGAGAACATTTATTATGACTTTGTGGTTTTTTTAATATATGTGGATAGAGAAATAAGTACATATGTAAAATTTATGTTTGTGTATATATTATATGTATATGTATTATCAGATACTAAGAAAGTCTAAAAGCTTTGTCAACTTAGTCAGTGGGTCTGTCCAAACTGCTTCATTCTGAAATTTCATGGTGTGGGGAGGTGGAGTGACTATGTGCCTCTTATTGCACTACAAATCATCACCAAGTAACATCACGCAGAATCCATGACTTGAAGAGACTTGTTTCTTTCAACTGTTTTGGAAACTACCCTTTAATTCCTATTTCAACTTTAGAATTAAGAGACTACTTCTGGGATTCAGAGGAAGCTAAATTCAAAGGTCCAGTCCACAGACAGTGACGTATGGAATAAATGCTGGCCTAGTGAAAGCAGAAACATTGGCTGACCCTCAACTCTATCTCTACAACTTCAGGGGTCCCTTCTCTCAGAGTCTGAATGTAAAAATATCAATTCAACATAACAAACGCCACTTACATTAACAAACATAAAATGAAAATTTGAGGCAGGTATGGTGCAAAATCGTGTAATCTCAGCAGTTGGGAGGTGAAGTCAGAAAGACCAAGGCCAGCCTTAGCTATACAGTGAGTTTGGGGCCAGTAAAGGTTACCAGAGAATCTGTCTCAAAAAACAAAAACAAAGAAAAAGGAAAGCTCTACACACTAGTACTATCATGGGAAGCATTAGTGTGATCCTTTGATATTGTGCCTGGGATGATTTTTCATGGCTTAGTTTTTATTTGTAAAAAGATTTATGCTATTTTACATGTATGAATGTCCTGCCTTATGTATGTCTATTCACCACATGCAGGCTGGGTGCCCATAGAGGCCAGAAGGGGGCATCAGATCTCCTGGAACCGGAGCTATGGATGCCTGTGAGCCACAGTGGGAGCTAGGAGTCAAACTTGAGTCCTCTGCAAGAGCAACAAACGCTCTAAACCACTGAGCCATCCCTTCAGCCCCCATGGGTCAGATTTTTCTTTATTTCCTTTTTCCTTCTCCCTCTTCCCCCCAAATAAAAAGTTTTAACATTCTCCGAAGTTCAAAAGAAAAAATTTCTAGTACATCTAGGCATGATGGCACACACACTCCTTGCACCTGGGAGATTGAGGCAGTAAGGCTATCCTAACACAATGAAACAAAATGAAAGTAACCCCTCATACACACAAACCAAAACCACCCACAAAGCCCCCACAACAACAATAAAACACAGAAAACAAAAAAAACTAGTAACTGAAGTCTGAGTCAATTTATACAAATTCTTAGCATATCTCTCAATGACAAGTATTCAAACTATTAGCAGTATATAATTTCTATGTATCTCTCCTGTAGTATTAATTATATATAGATATTCCACCTTTATATACAAAGCTAAAACTTGTAAAAATTATAATTTTAAACCTTACTCATATTTTATTTACAGAAAAACTGAGCCTTGCCAAAGATTTAGAAATAGTTCCGTCATCTCAAAAATTTCCCCCATTCTCAAGCTTCCTTTCTTTGGGTTTCTGGCCCTGTAGTGTTGCCTGTGCCAAAATTATGTAAATGAAACCATCTATTAAGTAGCTTACAAAAGTCTGACATCTGTAATTAGCATACTGTCTTTGAAAGTCATTTATGCTGTTGTATCTATCAAAGGCTCATCCACTTATTTATTATTGCTGAGTGGTTTTCTATGTGCATAGGTATTTGGGTTGTATCTTATTTCAGGCTACTATGAATAAAGTAACTTTTTATTTATTGGTTTTTAAAAAGATTTTAACAGTATTATATTATTTTTAAATTTTATTCAATTCACTCTATTTGTTTGTTTGTTTATGACAGGGTTTCTCTGCGTAACTATCCTGGCTGTCTCGGAATTCTGTCTGTAAACCATGCTGGTCTCAAATTCACAGAGATTTGCCTGTCTCTGTCTCTTAAGTGCTGAGATTAAAGGGTTGTGCCATAACCACTCTATACCCAAGCGTCTTGCCTGTGTCTGTCTGTGCACCAAATATGTGCCTATTACCTGACGAGGTTGGAAATGACACTGGATGCCCTGAGACTGGAGTTACAGGAAGTTCCGAGTCCCCATGTGGGTGCTGGGAGTCAAACTTGGGGCCTCTGAAAGAGCAGTCAGAGCTCTTATCCCCTGAGTCTCTCCCTACCCTGATAGAATATATTTTGATCATATTCTTCCTCAACTCCTTCCAGAATCTACTCACCCACCCAACTCCATGCTCTTTCCTTCTCAAACAAATAATCCAAAAATACAAAAAATAAATCAAAATAAAACAACAACAATAAAGCATACAAGTTGTATTGGCCAACTACTCCCGAGCAAAAGCCCTGCCCCAGACTGTGGATGATATTCCCCAGGAATAAGGTAAATTATGATACACGTGTATCTGCATGCAAGTCTTTGTATAAGCTGTTGTTTCTCTATTTTTCTTTACTTAAGATTTTTTAAAGTACACCACAAAACTGAAAATTCAACTAAAAAAAAAAACTCTACCTTTTCTAACATCTCCACAGCACAAGTCTCCTACCAAATGAAAGAAAAACTATTTGTCTTAGCCATGCAGCACCTGGTGTATGCTCTACTTTCCTGTCTCATCAGGTGCAGCTGGGATGGAGCACCTACCACCAAAACATTACGAGTATTCTCCATAAACAACAATTATCACAAAGTAAAAAGACAATGTAGTTAGCCATTTTTTTTAATTCTTTACCTGAAAAGATCCACCTCATGAACAGTAGGTAAAATAATAGATGTGTGGGTGTCTGCCTAAAGGATTAAAAGAAAAGAAGAAAATTAGGGGCGATATCACTAAACTTTACAGAAACTGTTTTTTGGTTTTGGTTTTAAGACAGGGTCTAATGGTGTAATCTTGGCTGTCCTGGAACTCAATGTATAGTCGAGGCTGGCCTAGAACTCACAGACTGGTGCAGAGATTAAGGGAGAACTGAAGCAAGGTCAAGGCCAAGGTCAAGGTCAGCCTCACTAGCAAGTTCCTGGCCAGACAGGGCTGCACAGTGATATCCCCATTCTGTGTTTTTCATGAAAGAGGATTAATACAGAAGACAGAGAAAAATATGAACACTGTGGGTAAGGACCAACCCACTGGCCAGATGTGCGACCAGGTCACACCTGCAGTTTGGCTACTGTTAGCATTAGGATATATGCACCGAGCACAGCCAGTTTCCTGCTGCTCTCAACCTTTACTCAGAGACAAAGGGAATGGGAATAGATTTAATCAAACTGATGAATAGAAACTGCTTTCAGAAAAAAGTTCTGAATCCTTTTGACTGAGTCTTCTAAAATTAGGAGTCTGTTGGCTACCCTTCTAAGAGAAAACCTTTTCCAGAATCACCCCTCTTTGAAAAAGTATTTGCTGTCCTTTTGTCCTCCCAATTACGACACATACTCTGGGTTCTCTAGTACCAACTGAAGTAGTAACAGCAACAACAACCAAAGTCAAGAAATGTTAGAAAGTTTATCAACAACTCTCTAAGACAGGAATGCACTGTGGCCACAGTGTAGCCTCACACTACCTGCTGAGTTAGCTGCGCCATCTGAGTGGTCCCAGGCTTGTCATGACACGTGGGAATCCGGACCTTAAACACAAAGAGAGAAGCTACTACCTTTTTCTGTACGAGAAGTGCTCTATCTGGCTGCTAAAAAAAGACATACTCAACACTTCTAAAATGCTACAAATACCAAGTATTTATGTTGAATTTCAGAACTAAGGATATTCACTTTTAGATACAGTGTAAGTAAGGGAACCAAAGTTTCCATATGTACAAACAGAGATCACTAAACACCAAGAAGCAAATGTGCTAAAAAAAAANNNNAAGTAAGGATACCAACCTTACAGGGCTTCCTGCTTATCTTTCCAGTCTCTGCTTTATAATATACACACACCCAAACACACCCTCTCAAGTCTGCCAAATTTCTGTATAAACCCCACGGGAAACAATGGAAACTCTCAATCCAGTGCTCTCAGTATTATTTTTATGTTTGCCAAAGGAGTTGTGGGAGAACACATCTTCAAAACAGCAGATCTAAAGAAGGGACTTGTGAAGACGAAAACCAATGCCACAGATACATGAATTGCAAAGAACAAAGAACCTGAGCATATTCATACAAAATCTGAGAGAAAGCTCAAATTCCTTAGGTGGAAAACTGTGAGCTGGGGATATAGCTCAGTGGGAAAGCACTTGCCTAGCTCCTGTGAGGCCCTGGGTTCAACCCCAATATACACAGAGAAAAACAATGAAAAGAAAAAGCAAAAATCCTCACTGTAGCAGAGCATATTCCAAGATAAATATGCTTGGTCTGACAATTACCATTTAGATCTGAAAACCAATGGCTTTCTAGTTTACCTTAATTTTCAGCAATTCACACTCAATGTAAGTGTTCTGTTTTTGTTCACCACCCATATTGCAGAATTTCACATTCCTGTGCAAATTCTACAAGGTGCAGTGCCTAACTGGAAGGGCCTGGTGTTGTGTGAAGGATTCTGTGAAGCAGAATAAACTGTAGTGGATCTGAAATGCGTCACAGCAATAACAACAGCAATGGCAGTAGCACTACTATGTCATAGGACATTAAAAACAACATCCATGAGCGAGCTTTCTGTACAGCTCTTTAAAGGGCAGACAAATGAGATGGTAAGTTGTTACCTTCATTACTACCCCCATGATAGGCAGATGCAAAGTTTTCCCTGGTACTGGGGCAGGCCATCGGTCAACATCGTTACAAGCTGAAAATGTAACAAAATATTTTCTTAATGTAAGTGGAAAATTAAAATACTTAAAATGGACACTGCAAGTTAAAGCTCTTTTGTAACATGGGAGAAACATTAGTAATAACAACAGATAAAGCGCAAGTGATGAGATCTTTAACTTGCATTTCTTTCAGAAACACTATGTTAAAAACACTAGGAAATATATTGGTCAGTTGTTCCATGGGAGATAAAGAGATGGCTCAGCAGTTAAGAGCATTTCCTGCTCTTGCAAAAGACCTGAGTTTGGTTTTTGGCACTGATGTCAGAAAACTCACAATCACCTGCAACTCCAAGACTGTGATGCCCTCTCTGGTCTCCCTTCAGGCACTCACAACTCCAAGAATGTGATGTCCTCTCTGGTCTCCCTCAGGCACTCACACAAATATGGCACATATACGGCTCTCTCTCACACACACATCAATCAAGTTTTTTAGTTTTTTAATTTATTTATTTTATGTGCAGTGGTTTTTGTCTTCATGTATGTCTGAGTGAGGGTGTCAGGTTCCCCAAACCTGGATTTACAGACAGCTGTGAGCTGCCATGTGGATGAACCCAGGTCCTCTGAACTGACCCCAGGTTCTCTGGAAGAGCAGTCAGTATTCTTAAGCACTGAGCCATCTCTCCAGCGCAATAAACATGCTTTTAATTAAAAAGAAAAAATCTGTTGAATGACAAATAGGTTCAAGGGCAGTTTTCTTATTTATTTTTAACTACTAAAATGTTGCACACTAAGAATTTCTGTTCAATAGTACTTCAAGAACTATCAGTTCAAAACTGTATTCCCAACTCTAATAAACACTTTTGTTGTTACAGTAGATAGAACCACAAAGCACTTCTGGTATTTATAGGTAAAGATGTCAGAGCAAAAATTCTGATTCTTTAGAACATCAACTTCCACTTTATTAAAATATTTTCATTCATTGGGGGGTGAGATACTGCTCAAATGTTGCTGCTAACAGCTCTACCACAGCTTGGTTCTCAGAAGTCATGTCAGGCAGCTCACAACCATTTGGAACTCTAGCTCCAAGGGATCTGATACTTCTGGTCTCCAAGGGCACCGGCACACATGTAGCAAACATACACACACACACACACACACACACACACACACACAAAGAAAAAACAAAAATAAGTATTTTTTAAAAAGACGAAATAACTTGGGCTGGAGAAAGTCGGTAAAGTGCTTGTTGCACAAGCAGGAGGAACTAAGTCGGACTCCCCAGAATTCTCAAGAAAAATCAGGCATGGTAATGATGCTCGGCTGCAATTAAAGCACTGGGGAGGAGAAGGAGGCTCACTGAGACTCACTGGTCAGTCAGCCTAGCCTAATTAGAAAGCCCTAGGTAAGAGACCCCATTTCAAAACTCAAGGTGAATGGCTCCTGGGTAATACCACAAAAGACTGACCACTGGCGTCCATACATATGCTCACACTTTTGCATGTGTACTTGCACACACACATGCATCTGAAAATATGTTGCTATGCACACATGAATATAGAATACATAACTCATGTAATATTTAACTTACCTGCTTCCAAGCAAGGTTCATTTTTTTCAAAATACTCTGGTGCTATCTGTTTGAGTACGGTGTTAAAAAAGTGAATATAAGGTAGTTTGCTGATCAAAACCAATGACTGAAGAAAGAAAGGGGACAAAGTTTTCTTAATGCCTAATAATTATAATTTTGGTTTGTCATTTATATTTTGCATGAACAATTATTAATGAGCTAAAATTCAGCAAAATAGTATTGATTTTGACATTAAAAGGTTTTTACATTACTGTAATGGTTGTTCTGTCTCTTTAAGAGACAAGCCATGCCCACTCCCTCC
>LOEQ01006347.1:16823-27673 GCA_001685075.1 Bramus lutescens | reverse complement strand
TCTCTCTCTCTCTCTCTCTCTCTCTCTCTCTCTCTCTCTCTCTCTCCTATGTCTTATGTAGTTCCAGCTGGCTTCTACCTTGTGGCATTCTTGTCTCAGCCTCCTAAGATGGTAGGTTTAGTAGCATGGGCCCCCACATTTGGCTAATTTATTTCTCTTCACCGATAAGGAAACTTATGTTCTGAGAGGCTACATGACTAGTCCCAAAAGAATAGGAACTCTATTGCAAGTGTGCATTCACCCCTGCAGTCCGCTGATAAGAAGATGTACTTTTCACTCGGCTGTATGCGCTCTACCAAGGCAACGCCCTCCTTATTGGAATGACTCACTCACTCAACGTTCGCCTATCTCCAGACTTTCCTGGAATGCCAAGTTGGTCAAGCCACCTTTGGATCATGCTCTCTGAACACTGCAGAAAGGGCCTGGGCAAACTACTTTGTTAGAGGTCGGTCAGCACTAGGCTGGGCACTCAAGAGGCACCTGCCCTGTTCAATTGCTATTGACTATTGGCACAGCAGGATATCACTGAATAGGATCTATTCAGTACCTACTAGGATTTATTCATTGAAAGTAGTTTAAAAACACAGTAATCATTGGGATAGTGCATAGAAGGCAACTGATAACACACGCCGCATTTTCCAAAAACAGCCTAGTATTTGCGCTTTGGCACTCATTCCCATGCCTGAGCCTCTCAACGGCCTCAAAAGACAGTGCTGTTGTTTCCATTTTTATGTAGAATAAAACTGGTCATAGCTAGTAGATGGCAGAACAGATGTAAACCTGAGTCTTTTTGATGGATAAGAATCTTACTATAGAAGGATGGGGAGAGGCTAGGAGCACTTGCTGCTTTTACAGAGGACTCAGGCTTGGTTCCCACCACCCATGTGGTGGTTCATAATTATCTGTAATTCCAGTTCCAGGGGATCTGGTGCTCTCTTCTCATTTCTGAGGACACCAGAAACATATGTGGTACACAGACAGGAATGCAGGAAAAACATTGAAACACATAAAAATACGTGACCATTAAAGAGATAGTCAAGTATTCTCAGACATCAGTAGTAGTACATGCTGAAGACCTTTTTAAAAAGATTATTTATTTTTTATTTGTTTATTAAAGATTTGTTTATTATATATACAATGTTCTGCCTGCACATATGCCTGCAGGCCAGAAGAGGGCACCGGATCTCATTACAGATGGTTGTAAGCCACCATGTGGTTGCTGGGAATTGAACTCACGACCTTTGGAAGAGCAGGCAATGCTCTTAACTGCTGAGCCATCTCTCCAGCCTGATTATTTTTATTTTAAATGTGTGAGTGTTTTGCCTTTATATATGTATATGTACTGAAGTGGTGTTTGATGCCCACGGAGGCCAGAAGGGGGTGCCAGATCCTCTGGAACCAGAGTTAAAGAGGGTTGCAAGTCCCTGAGTGGGTAATAAGAGCCCATCCTTAGTCTTCTGCAGGAACAGTGAGTCTTCCCCCTATCTGAATCTGGGAACTTTGTATAGCACAGAACATTAACTAGGGACAACATTTAAATTAGAAGCTGCCATGCTAGGCCATGGTGGCACACACCTTTAATCTCAGCACCCGGGAGGCTGAGACAGGTGGATTGACCTAAGTAAAGTTAAGGATCACCCTTAGTAGCAGAAATATTGATGTGGATAGATTTAAAAAAAAAGCCATATCCCCTTCAGTGTTTTTCAGTGTTTCATTCTCAGACATTCAACCCTTGCCTGTCATAGCAACATTTTCAATTTCAAATGACTTCACCTCAATACCCAGGGAAGTCTGGAACTTAATTTTCTTCTTCCTCTTTTCTCCTAGGGGCACAAATTCTAATCAAGACTGAACAGTGAAAAAACTCAGTAAGATAGCAACAACATTCCTATGCAGTCCTATCACATTTCACAGCACTGGAATATGCAAATTTTAAGCAACTCATCTTTTGCTAGTCAACTAATAGAAAAGATCCAATCAAAATGCCAGGCTAAGATAAAATGAGTAGACAAATACCACTGAAAAAGTCACTGGGAGTTTTTGGCTATGTTTGCTATGCTTGCTTGAGTTCTCTTGACACCATATATTTTCCATCCGTTATAATTATTGCCACTTACTAACTACCAACCCATTCTTCATCAGAGACTGTGCAAAACACCATGGGAATACCACCCATCTTAACAGAACAACAAGAGGTAGACCAGATGGCTCTATTACCTTGAGAAAAACAGAGGCACAAAAATTTGCCCAAGCAAACAAGACAATCAGGAATCAAACCCAGCTGGGTGTGACCCCTCAAGCTGATATTGCTAACCACTGAACTTACTGACATCTGTTTTCTGGAGAGAGAAAGCTTTGCTGGCTTCATAAATCATTCCACCTATGGGTTCAATGTCATATACGTTACAAATATTCAGATAAATTCCACCTCCCTTACTCCTAGTTATCAGGCAATAGAGAAAGTGTATAAAAAATATCTAGCTACATTTGTCAAATATCTTCTTTTTTATGGATTCAGTAGTCACTCAGTAGATTTCCACTGATAGCAGCTGAGGAATGATCAATTCTCCTGAAAACTCACCTGGCACTTAATGTCACACATTTGCCCTTGTAGATAATTTAATAGGCTTTCTCGGAGCTCAAACATCAATGGTATAAAAGACCAATGTTGAGAGAGAAGATAAAAAGTTAAGGAGCCCAGACATTTGGGAAATAAGAATATCTTTGTGGCTATATAAGCTAGAGGGCTTAATTAGCAGGAAATGGATGTTGTGGTGTTAGATTAAATCCAGAGCACTGAGCAGCTTGAGCTCTTGAGCAAGCAACCATTAGGCCCTTATGAAAGGACAGAACACCCTCAAGGACCTGTCTTTCACTCCTCTGGGATAGAAAGTGCTTTCAATCTCACACCCAAAATAACCACTCCCCAGTGTTACTCCCAGCAGGGACAGTATTTCCTGTCTACACCCTGAATTACCTCCCTGCCTTAGAGTATGGCTGACAGCTTTTTTCCTGTGCAGCTTTTATGTGGTGCTGGTAACCAGAACCTGGGTCTTATTTGTTTGTGTGGCAGTCACCCTACTGACTGAATTATCTTCACAGCCCCAAATAGTTTATAAAACACATTTCCTCTAGATAATCGGCCTCTTTTAATCCCTGAGATTGGAAAGAATAAGACTGCTATTCTGATTGTATTTTCTGTGAAACATTAATTTTTCCCTTTAGGGGATCGTGTTTTGCACTGGCAAGAGAACCCATCCGGCCATCTTTGGGATCTGAGAAAGCTGGGTTTGCATGCAGCACTCCGCGATTTTGTCCCAGCTCACTGGTTCTTTTCAGCTGTGACACTGCTGCCCCACTGAGCCCANAACCCATCCGGCCATCTTTGGGATCTGAGAAAGCTGGGTTTGCATGCAGCACTCCGCGATTTTGTCCCAGCTCACTGGTTCTTTTCAGCTGTGACACTGCTGCCCCACTGAGCCCATGAAGTAGGGATGCCATAGTGGATCATGGGAGATGGCGCCACGTTCCTTGCTGTCAGTGGCTTCATTCAGGATTAAGCTGTTGGTAATCAGAATAGAACGATGGAATCTTTGTTCTCTCTTTGGACTCAAATCCAACCCAGCCATCCTATCTCTCATAGAAAAATCTGTAGGTCTAACCAGAAGGTCAGCTTCTTCTGAGGGAAAGTTCCAGACTTTCTTCTGAAACTTCTTCCCCACCTAATATGAATTCCACATTCTTCATATGGGAGTGGACCCATCTCTGGCTCCTAGGGAAAACCATTCATTTATTCTGTGTGGCCTCTCTGGGTTTTTTTCCAGTGCTGTTCCCACCCAGCACGGCCATCAGTGCATGTCTGCCTTTCCAAAAGCATAGATTCTTCTAATACCTGGCCCCATGGAGACTTGTCATAGTGAACTTGAATGAGAAAACTCAATGGGAGATGTTTGATAGTGAAAACGGAAGATTAAGCTATTAAACAGACCATTTTAAATGTGGAGGGGTTGGGGTACAAATGGTCCTAAATGTCCTAAATGTCCCCTGTGATGCAAGAAGGATGGGGACTCTGAGGTTTGAAGAAGAACCCACAAGGAAGCAGAACTCAGTCTGAATGGAGATAAGATTGAGAAAAGAGGAAATATAGGTAATTCGTGAGAAAGAATAAAATTAAAGAAGCAATATAAGATCATGAGCATGACCAACAGAGAGACAAAAAGAGGAGGTGAGAGTGAGATGAGAGAGAGAAAAAAGAGAGAGAATTTGAGATGATACTCAGTGTCTCTGAAACTCCATTTCTCCCAAGCCATACCGCTTCCTTGAAGCCTTGTTTTGAATGCTTGTAGTGGCTAAGGAAACTGACTTCCGTATCTGTGGTCCTTTATCATGGTTTCAGCTCATGTACATACTATCTCTGTCATCTTAAGCTAGTCATTTAGTTCACCATGTTTTCTTCGTCTGTGAAAAGAGATAATTATGGTACAATTGCCCAGCATGAATGAAGATAAAGCAATCCATGTAAGAGGCACAATTGGCTCTTGATATACAAATCATAAATGGTAGCTGTTTTCACATATACCATTTCTTTTTATTCCTCATTCAAATGCATGTTGAGATTCTGGTATTGACAGGTAGTCTCTGTACAATGGCAATAAAATGTACATAAAAACTGCTATGCCAAAGGAGGCCAAACAGAACATCTAACTCATTAAGATTACATGTCTTCCTTTCTTCCTTACGTATTAAACCTACAACATCCTACTAACTCATTTTGTTGAACTGACTCCATGACAAATCAGTTCCTTATATTAAAAATGAAAAGCCCAAGCCCAGAAGCCTGCTCGCCATGCGTGTCATATTTGGCATGTGTGTCATCTCTGTCACGCATGTTGTATTTGACATGTGTGTGTCACTTCAGCCACATGTGCCCTTTTTTTGCACGCGTTGTGCTCCAGCCTAAACCAGTCTGAACCGGTCTAAACCGGTCCAAACCAGTCGAGACCGGTATGCTCCGGCCTAAACTGGCTGGGTCCGGTCTGATCCGGTCGAGACTGGTCTGGTCCAGTCTGAACCAGTCTAAAACCAGTCTGGCCCTGTTTAGGCAGGTCTGGACTGGTTCAGACCTGTATAGACTGGTTCAGACTGGCCCAGACCTGTTCAGACCAGTCCTGATCGGTTCAGACAGGGCCAGACCGGTTTAGACCGGTTCAGACTGGTTTATGACTGGCCGAGACCGGACCAGACCAGCTCAGACCAGTCTTGACCAGTTCAGGCTCCCAATCTGGTCTGGTCTGACCAGGCCTGGACAGGTCTGACCTGGAGACTGGTTCAGACCAGTTCCGGCCAGTCTCGACTGGACTAGACCGGATCAGCCTGGAACAGACCGGCTCAAGCTGGCCTTGACTGGTTCAGACCGGTCTAGACCGGTTCCGACTGGACCAAACCGGTTTGTGCCAGTCCCTGACCGGCTCAGACCTGTCTTGACCAGTTCAGACTGGTCTCAACCAGAATAGACCAGTTTGGCCCGGCTCAGACTGGCCTTGACTGGTTCAGACCGGTTTAACCCAGCCTCGACCGGTTCATGCTGGACCAGACCAGTTCAGATGGGTCTCGACCAGTTTAGCCTAGACCAGACCGGCTTAAACCGGTCTCGGCCAGTTCCAGTCTTTACCAGTTGGGACCGGACCAGACCAGTTCAGGATGGACCAGACCAGTTTAGACAGGTCGCGACCAGCTTATATCGGACCAGACCGGTTTATACCAGTCCAGACCAGTTTAGACTGGTCTCAACCAGTTCAGACCGGTTTATATCGGGCCAGACCGGTTTAGACCAGTTTCAGACCAGTTCAACTGGATACAATCAGTCATATTTGGAAAACTACAGAAAATCATTTGATTTGTAGAAAAACTGAATGGACACACAGGATATTGCATTAAATGACAAAAACACGGATAGACCAAAGTCATATGAGTTCACTTATGTATGAGACTATACACCTCAGAAAAAGCAGCGGGTCAAATTGTGGCCTCTAGAAGCTGGGGGTGAAGAGCAAGCGTACAGGGAACAGGGGTGTTGGTTAGTGACCATGAAGTTAGTTAGGCAGGAAATAAACAGGGATGAGTGTGGAGAAGCTGTTATAGCTGATAACAATGTATCATCTCATTCAGAAGAGCCAGGATTTTGAGTGTTCTCAGTATTACTAATGATACATTTTTGAGGTGGATTCTGATAAAGTGTCTACTGCACTTATTTGCTGTGTCTAATTCCAAAGTTGACTCCCTTGCTTTTAGCAAATCTTCTAAGAAGAAAAGCTCTTTGAAATATGTAATACTCCATTCTGAGGGATTCTGGGGAGCCCTGGATATGTGGGCATCGCTAGAGTCCAGCGTGGGAGTACCCCACTGTACTTTTACCCTCACACATGAATAAAAGCATTGCTCTGATGCTCTGTTTATGTGTGTATATAAGCCATGCGTGTTATGGTCTGAAATAAGTTTATACAATTTCTGCTTTGAGCGATATTGTCATTTACTATTATTAACTTTTCAAGGATGCTGGGAATATGTGAAGTCTGCAACATATTGAGTTAACAAGTATCTCAATGAATCCTTACAGTATTCAGAATCTTATAAAATTCTGGAAAGCACGGGTTCACTGAATGATCCCAGAGATCAGTTTTCTGATCTCCAGGGAGTCTAGGAAAGTCTCTCTTCTCCATCAGTACTCTAAAATGCTGCTTCCATAGAACAAAGACAATGATGTACTGCTACATACAGCCTTGTAGGTGAGTCTCACACGAAAATCGTTGTAGGAGAAGAGCTGAATGTGAAGGAATGCCCACCCCTGATCCTGTGTATATGAAATTCTAAACCTGGCCAATCACTTCACAGGGCTAGAAGCTGGAAAGCTGCCAAGCACAAGATGGGGCTTGTCTTCTCAAACCCCCATGTTCTGTTTTGAGGTACATTTACTGGTCACAAGAACATGTTCAGAGGATCTCTGTGAGTTGAAGATCAGCCTGGTCTATAAGAGCTAGTTCCAGCATAGGTTCCAAAGCTACAGAAAAACCCTATCTCAAAAAAAAAACAATTAAAAAAATTAGAAGCTGTCTTTCACCAAAACAACCTGTCTGTTAAACAGAACTAGTATAGTTCAGAAAGAAAAACAATCTGCATTCAAGTAAGGTTCCAAACCTACTGTTTGGAGGAAACAGTGCTGTTTTATATTAGGAAGAACAGTGGGCTAGAAATAAAAAGTTTGTGATCCAGTAGTAGCACAATCCATTATCATGGTAGCAAGCAGATACAAGAACTAGATTCTGGGCTGGTAAATGAAAATGATGATGACTAACCAGCCTCACTGACCACTAAGAAGAGACAAGTGGTCCCAATGTATGTACGTCACCGTATGCCATTTTATTATTAATGATTAATAAGCTCTAATGACTAGCTGTTCCACGGTGCTGGATCTTTGACCTTTGGGCACAAACTACCATTCTTTGAAATACGACCTTTGGTTGTTTGTTTGAGACAGGGTTTCTCGGTGTAGTCCTTGCTGTCCTGGAATTAGCTCTGTAGACCAGAATGGCCTCAAACTCAGAGATTCTGCCTCTGCCTCCACAGTACTGGGATTAAAGGTGTGCATCACCACTCCTGGCTGAAATACTATCTTATATAACATTTGGTTAAGGACATGTTGTCCAAATGGTGCATTTTGAAAACCACATATTAAGACGGCCAAAGGCCTAATGAGAAATTAGGTACAGCATGCCATCTGGGTTTTGTGACAAAAACATACATTCATACTACTGCTTCTTAGACCATTATACAAAAGTTCTATAAACACCAGGAAAGCTTGAAAGTAGGTATGGGTTTGTTTTCACTCCATGCTTATAACTATGATGCTCTCCCATGGTATCTGATTTTAGGATTTTATTGTGTTTATTAATTTATGTGGGGGCACCCATCTACTATAGCTTGTGTATGGTGGTTACAGGACAACTTGCTGGAAATAGTTCACTCCTTCCATCATGTGGGACCAAGTTGCCAAGCTGGCAGCAAGGGCTTTCACCTACTGAGCCATCTTGCTCTGTGATCTGGAATAGTTTCTGTGGTTAATACTTGCATGGGGTCTGGAAGAGGGAAATGGTAACACCTTCTTTCTTCTTAATGTTTGTCATTAGAACCTTGGAATCTGAAAGAATCTTGAGTAGGGTACTTTCTCCACACTCTCCTTCCTATTTGTGAATCTCATGATGGGCCAGCCACTCCCTTTTTGAATGCACACATGTACTGACCCCTAAATGTAAGTCCTACCTGTCAGAGTTGCTCGTCTATGTATGTTTGTAAGGACTGGGAAAGTCTTCCTCTCATTGAGTCCAGCTCTTCTAAATGATAGATAGCCCTGTGGGTTTCAGAATGGCCATCCTATACTCCTGCATCTTCTAGTTTCCAGTGTAAATTATCCCAGATCCTCCACCTGCTCTCCAAAGGAGTCTAGCAATTCATCATCCTGTAACCCAACTTGGGTAAACTTCAATTTGTTAAATCAGTTTTAAGACACAGACGCAAACACCATTCTCTAAGTGTGATCCAACCCCAGCAGAGTGAACTCTGGGACTATATCCTTCCTTATCCTGGCCAGAAGTCTTTTCTTGGTGCCATTTCAGATCACATTTGCTTGACTTGGAAGCCAGGTCACATTCCTGGCTCAGGTTGTGTTTCCTGTCAACAGAAGCCCTACATGGTAAGCTTTCTGTTGGTGGTGGTGGGTTTTTTTTCACCATGTGAGAAGCACTTAAGTCAAGGTAGGCTGCTTGAGCCAAAAAACTGACTAAGTTCATGGCTTTGCTGCTCTTCTACTATTACCAAAAACACTGAATACAAGATTAAAAACATTCCAGACTTCCCCATAACCAAATTACTGGTATTTAAGCAATTTTCATAACTTAAAAAAGGAAAGAATGAGCACGAGACATGAAATGACTTGCAATGTCATGTTTTGGAGCTTAATTTTTACCAAAAGAGTCTGAAGGAAGACTAAATGTCCTAGACATTCACTTACCTGGGTAACCAGTAGATCTCCTTCTTGGTTTTCAACATAACTACAATGTAATGGCAAGTGAATACAAAAAAAAATAGGGCTGTCTATATATTTCAAAGGTAGAACACTTGGCTGGCATTTATTAGGTTCAATTTCCAGGACCAAAAAAACAACCAGACAAACACCACCAAAACCAAAAGCATCCAACCACCCGAAATCACCCTATGCTTAGTGGTTCACATTTGTATCTCTAGCACTTGGGGTGGAAGCAGGAGCATCAAAAATTCAAGGTCCTCCTTGGCTACATAAAACGTTTTGGGCCATCCTGGGCTACATGAGATTCTATCAAAACAACAACAAAACATAGACAGGCCAACTACTGTTATGCTATCATTACAAAGCTGAGTTTACTGTGACAAATCTCTGAAAGACAAATGTTTATGTACAGGTTTTGAAAGGAAGGTTAGACAAAAAGTAAGAGTTGAGTGCACTGGACATTTCCTAAGCAGTGTCTGTTAAAGTTCTAAAAGGGGTAATTAAAGGCTAGAAAAATATTACTCAGTCAGTAAAGCTCATGCTGTGTAAGTTCGAGGAGCTGAATTCAGATCCCTAGTGCCCACATGAAAGCCCAGAGTGATGACTCCGTTCTGTAACCTCTGTTGAAACCTCTGTTGAGTGGGTGGAGAAGAGAAGATTCCCCAAAGCTCACTGGACACCCAGCCTAGCCAGTCATTGAATTCTGGATTTGGTAAGATACACCGTCTTTAAAAAAAAACTGAAGAGCACCCTGACATTGACCTGGGGCTAACACACACACACACACACACACACACACACACACACGAGAGCACGAGAGGGGGGAATGTTGGAAACCTTTGTTTTTCATGTTTATATTTGGAACATGTCTGATACATGGCATGTACTCAGCAAATATCCACTGAGTAAGCTGTGTGTGTTGAATGCATATAAATGTAACTGTTCACTTATCTTTTAATTTGAAATAACCCATTTAGTTTATCACTCTTTCAGTTTAGTTTTTACAATATACAACGTACACTTTAAGTTTTTGAATCACAAAAGACAAATTTATTTCTCATGGTTCTGTGAACTGAGAAGTTCAAGATCAAGGCACTAGTATGTTTGACTGAGAGCCAAGTGTCTCCCTGAACACTGTGTTTCCTTGTTTTTAAGGAATATGTCACCAGCAGCTGTATTGGAGCCACCTTCAAAATCTTGACAATGTTTTTTGATTGACATCTCTGCTAAAACCACCATGGTCTGGTGGGAAAATAAAGTCTCAGTAGGGTCTATCAGCCTTTCTGGCAGTGCATGATGTATACAGGTTCAGTTGGCTGGTGGATCTTCCTTTGGGTTACCCATGGCATCTGTGTTAGAGTCCTCCAGAGGAACAATAGAATATTGGCGTTATTAGACTGGCTTACATGATAAGATCATAAGTGCTTCCTCATGGCCATCCATGAGCTAGAGAGTTAGAGAACCCGATAGCTGCATCAGGACTTGGATGGGTTCGAGGGTTACTCCCTGCCCAACTGTGAGTGCCACGGTCTCATCTCTCCACCCCTCCTCTAGTTTTCTTATCCACCTTCCTTTCTTTGCCATTTGTCTTTCAAAGACAAGCTCAAAGGACAATCTCCCCTGCATCACAAAGCCTTTCCCAACAAACCACATTTAAATCAACAATGACTTACTGAGCACTTACTATGCACCACTGTGTTAGGTGTAAATGGAATTTTTTTCCCTCACAGTGATTGCATTCTAGGAAGGCAAGAGCAGTAATAAGCACACA
>LOEQ01006346.1:89401-105665 GCA_001685075.1 Bramus lutescens | reverse complement strand
GGAAGAGCAGGCAATGCTCTTAACCTCTGAGCCATCTCTCCAGCCCCTCAACATGGCTTCTTAGTGCAGTGGAGGGTTGTAATGCTGTTGAAATGGGGCAGGCTGCTTTATGATTAGCTTCTCGTGAAAGGGATGTACTGTAGCGTCACGGTATAAAGGGAAGTAAATACACAAACTGGTAGCAGTTGTTTTTAACCACTGTCAGGCATTGGCTGCTGTACACAACTAGATGTGCTCTGCTTTTAGATGGCTAGCCTTACATATTCCAACAGTGCTGTGAGCATGTGAGTCATGTCTTGCTCTACAGTGTGAGGAAGTAGGGTTTTCTAGGCCCGTTATTATTTTAGGAGGCTTATATGTTATGCATGAAGTGCTATTTTATATGCACAAAAATTTCCTAACAGAATTGTAGTTTCTTAGTTATCAGTGAGTATTTTGATTTCATATGCCAAGAGCTAGCCTTATGTCTACTTAATGTCCAAGCATATTCTTTTAATTTTTCCAACAAGTTTTCCAATGACCTTCATGTGCATGCTCTAGCACACATACATACCTATACAGAAAATACATGTGAAAAACAGGAAAGGTGGTGATCTTGAGTTAACCCTACTGCTCACTTGGGAATCTGCTATTTCTTCATCTTTATTTTTTAAAAGTTACTGTAAAATACAATAGATGAACTTGTAGTTAGTCTTTATGATTATAGGAATGGCACAACTTTTACAGCTTATCAGAAAATGAGAAGCATCATTATTTAACAAGTATTTCCTTTTTAAGGTGGCTTTAGAGGTGGAAGAGGTGGAGGTGGGGGCTTCAGAGGAGGAAGAGGAGGTGGTGGATTCCGAGGTGAGTATGAGGAAGATGCCTTTAAATAACTGGATTTGTAGATCCATGCTGTCTGTTCATTTCTTTCCGTTTAGGTCTATTTCTCTCCCAACAAGTTTGGCAAACACTGGGATGTTCTTGGCTTTAGCTTAATTTATGGCTCCACTTTCTACTATTACTTACTAATTTCTCACCAAATCACTTTGTTATTATTAATTCAAAAACAAAAAATATATAATATGAATGGCAATTGTATTTGGTAATGTAAATTTATCAAACATTGTAGGAACTCCTGTTGATGTTGAAGTTGAATTTGGGTATTAGCGCTGTTACAAGCCTTCTTGATTTTCCTTTGGTCAGGAAGAGGACATTAGATATGGCAGTTGGCAGACCTCACGTCTTCTGTTTTCTCTGCGTGATCTTCTGCTGTGATTGAAGTCTGTCTGGAGCCTTGAGGATGCCGCTCTGTCAGTGGAGCTGAATCGTCAGCACTGGGTAGAAACAAGTGGGGCAGAACAGTCGCTTGTGCCCAGAAAGAGCATGAAGACCCACCCCGCTCTGTGCAGTACCTGGGACTTAAGCCTGGTGGGTGCTTAAGGAACAACAGGACTTCTCCTCTGAAGCATACTTGGAGTTTTTTAAATAAAATTTTTTATTTCTTTAACTTAATGTTTATTGATTGAAACCTATTTTTTGAAATTTGGAAGAACAAGCAAAGCTTAAACCCATTGAATTACAGATAGAAAAGGTGGGGTGGGTGAGTTTTGTTTAAAAATACTGTGATTCTAAAAAGTACCAGATAAGCTCAATTGAACACCCCTCCTCCCACCCCCCACCCACAAATCAGGCAGATGGAACAGCACTTTAAAATCACTCAGACATGAACTCCTCCTTCCGAGCGACTTTTGGATAGGGGCAGAACAGCAGCGTTTGCTGTTCTTCACTTTTGTGTTTTATAATACACAGATTAAAGCTGTTTCAGTAACCACAGTTAAGAATTATTTAAAATTTTTATTTTGAGTCTATTAAGATTTGAGTAGCTCTGTTCATAGTTCAAGAAATTTAGTAATAGAAATTTAAATATGGGTTATTAAAGGTTTTTTAAAATAAAATTTTTAATGAAAAAGTTACTTAACCTTTATTTTGAAAATATTTGACTACCTATCACATTTTTCAAATCCTGGGTTAAGGATGCTATACATGAAATTGGCTTTGATTGCCATTGCTAGTGTGTTGTTAAAAATTAAGCACCACAGCAAGTGAGGGTGCCTCAGTATGGAACTGTATACCAGCAAGCAAGCCTGCATCAATATGGAACCAAGTGCCAGCAATCAAGCCTGCATCAATATGGAACCAAGTGCCAGCAATCAAGCCTGTGTCAGTACGGAACCGTGTGCCAGCAAGCAAGTCTGCCTCACTATAGAACCGTGTGCCAGCAAGCAAGCCTGCCTCAGTATGGAACTGTGTGTCAGCTGTAGGTTCGGTTACTCCCTTGTTGGTTTCTTCTCAAGTCTGTTTTAGCATGAGTTACTTATTCCTAAATGCTTGTTTTAGCAGTGTGAGATTGTGCTTGTGTCTGAGTTCTACCTTTTTGTTAATGGAATCGCAGTGCTATAAATGCACAGGCGAAAGAAAAGCCGTGGTGGCAGGAGCAGGTGAGAGCTCACATCTTTATCTGCCAGTGGGAATGGCGTGGACTTTTGAAACCTGGAAGTTGGCCTCCAGGATACATGCCTCCTAATCCTTCCCCAATAGTTTCACTACTAGGGACCAAGTATTCAAACATGAACCTAAAGGAACCATTCTCGTCCACTTCATCAGTTTGTGAAGGGCATTAACACCCAAGGATGCATGCAACATTAGCAAGAGTTGTGAACATGGCAAAAGTGACAGGATTGTAGAGACTGTACACAAACCTGGAGAATACACACTTTTTAAAATTAGTTTATTTTAGGCATAATTCATATCCCAGAATGACCTCAAATTCTGTATACCCGGTGCTGGGGTTGTTGAGAGCAGTACCATGTGCAGTGAAACTTCACTTTTTACCTTACATGAACAATTAAGTGGTTAAACATTCATTTCTGTATCTCACCCTTCCTGTTTTGTGTGGGTTTTTGTTGAAATATTTCAGTTCAAATCAAATTCAATTCGACCTCACCTCCTGAACTTGGGGATACTTTGGAGATTTACATGATAGGTTCACATTCAGTTATTAAAAATAAGTACTGTTTAATCACTTTTTGAAAATACTGGTCAGCCGATGGAACCTGTTCCCTAGACAGAACCCTGCAACCAGAAAGGCCCTCTAATGAAGTGGTGATGAGCAAATGCAGCCCTCTAGTGGTTCTGTTTCATGCTGCATGGAATTTGGTGACATTTGAGCCTTGCTTTGAAGCTCTAAAAGTAACTGAGGTACCCATACCCCCTTACCATAGCAATGCATGTTCATACTAGGTTTTTATGTGACAGTATAGACAATTAACATGTATTTGATAAGCTGAGTGGTTGACTAGATAGTGTGAACTCATGCATGCTAAACTGGGAGAATTAACTGGCATGGAGCAGGTAACCATGCAGTGGAACACGTAGTTGTTAGGCTTACACAAGGATTTATGGACTGGTATGTAGGGGAACAAGCTGCACCATGTGTGTTTGTGTGTTACAGGCAGACATACTGGTTCCACATGGTAGATCCCCTCATTTTTGTTTGAAAGGAAAGAAGTTGGAGTTCTTAGGTTATACTTTTGTGTGACTAAAGAGATACATAAGCAAAAAAAAAAAAAAGGCATTAGGATTACACCAGGTAATATTAGTGCCTTTCATGTAGAGATTTGGAAGTATGGGAGTCAATAGAGTATTCAAATTTTTAGGACAAGTAAATACAAAGGAACCTGAGGTGAAGAGTCTCAACCAGTTTGTGCAGTTCAGTCTCTAGTACAGAAATGCAGCCCTTTGCCTGAAGGTAGGGGAAGGGCTTCATTTCAGGCAGATGAGTTCAGGCTGTCCTGACTGCCTCTCTGAGTTGGGTTTATGTGTTTTGTGTTTTGTTTTTGTTCTTTGAATGGGCTGGTTTGCTTGTTAATCTGATGAATACAAGACAGGAGGAGCCTAAATTGCTTAAGATGTGTGGTGGTTGGGATTTCTCTTTAAGAAGATTTCCCCTTGTTCTAGGAATTAAAATGTTTTCCTCTTCGGCCCAATTAAGTGTTAATGGAGGGCCTCTAATGAAAAAGCCTTTCTTTGTGGTCTAAAAGCGGAAATGATTTGTCCTGAAAGAACTTTCCTGACAGGCTGCTGAAGCTGATTGCGATCACCCAAAGGCTCTTCGAAAGGTGGTCTGGACTCTCCAGAATGCTGAGGAACACTTTAGATTTAAACACTTCAGGCTTTAGGAACGAAGGTGATTCTGTGTTTTCAAAGATGGAGCGCAGCATCATTGCAGCTTACCTGATTGTGGCAGGTATGGGTGTTCATTTAGTTACCTGCTTCTTGGATGGGAGAAAAGATGTGTTTGGTACAAGCATGCAGTGTGGGCTAGCTGGTAAACAAGGGGACTGTACCATTCGGAGAAAATGCAAATGAAATAATAAATGAAAGTGTTATGCTGCTTCTTAACATGGAAGATTTTTTTAATCAATGAGAGCAAAGGGGCAAGAAAAGCTCTATAAAATGAAGTTTTAGAAAAGAAATTATCCATATATTTGGTTCTTACATTAAATGTAAACATGAACACTGTTCACCACGGTAAAAGCATGCTTTGTATCATTTACCATTCTCATGCATAATTTGCATAGTTTTCTTTTTGGTAGACTTAATATTGAAAGGTACTGGAGGAAGAGCTCAAGTTTGAAAAAGAAAGAGGGTGCAGATGAGGTATGCAAATTTAGCTCCTCTAGTCGGCAGTCATGGGAAGCAGGGATGTAGGGGTAGCTTTGAAAGAGTACACCTTTTTACACTTCCATGTTCTCATGTATGAAATGAAGGTAATAAAGGGATCTGTCATGATTGATAGGAAGAGCATATTAAATGTCATCAAGACACCTAAGGGGCATAGATAGTTGTTGGGCAAATATGTTCTTGCCATACAAATATTAGATTAAGATAAAGGCTTGTCTGTAGAACAGGGCATGAGGGAGATGACAGTCTGTGGGTGTTTCTTTTACAGTCAGTCACTTCATCCCAAACTGTAGGCAGTGGCAAGTTTTAGTGACTGTTCTTTTGGGCTCATTGCAAGTTTTCAGTCATGTTTCTAAAGACAGAGATCTCTGTGTCTACTTTACAGCTGTCTTGTTTCTACTTCATAGTTGACTTGGGCTCCAAATAGCAGTTTCCTTTTAATTTTAGTGCTACAAATTCATTTGAATACTTCTATGTGGTAAGAGCAAATAGTGGGTCAGAAATTCCAGAATCACATGGAGACACTAAATATAAGTTTTGGTTCAACTGATTGTAGGTGACAGGGAAAATCCAAAATTTATCTGGTATTTTGGAGGCTGAAGCAGGAGTTCAGAGTCTAGTGGGCTACATAGTGAGATTTTCTCAAAGAGGGAAAAGTCTGCTCACCAGATCAGTATGCTAAGGGATTTCCTAAGAAAACCTTGTAGCTGCTTTTTAGTTTTGTTTCCCAAATCTATACAGGGGAGGAGCTTAAGAAATTTTCCCAGCACACACTTCTAAGTGGCTACTTGGCTTTGAGCAGGTCTTTTGTTAACCCTACGCAGGTCGGCTTTGTTAGGAAGCATCAGAGCATGCAGTCTTTGGTTATGTTTTTGCAGAGGAGCTGGAGGAAGCACATCCCACCTCTGCTTTTGTGCTGTGTGTCAAGTGTCTCTTGTACTTCCCATCCCCGCATTTTCCTCCTTCAACAAAAATCCACTTGAGCTCCCAGATAATGAAAACCGAGGGAAAGGGCCCACTTGAAGATCATTCCATTTGTTATTTTGGCCATGGACCTATGGAGATTTTTTTTTACTGTAGAGTTTATTTATAAATATGTGATTTATTTAATTTCTTTTGAACCAGGAGCTTGCTCTAGTGTGTGTACTAGCCCAGAGCTATCTTTGTAGCTAATGCTGACCATGAACTCAGGATCTTCCCACTTCTGCCTTCTGAGTGTTGGTATTACAGGTGTGTTGTCACTGTGCCTGGCCTAGCTTTAGTAATCGGTTCTTACTTAAGTGTCTGTGTGTGTCTTTGTGAATGACTGCCACATGTATGTCTACAGAGGCCAGAAGAACGTGTCAGGTCCTTGAGTCTGCAGTTGCAGGGGATTCTGCGCTGCTCTACACAGGTGATGGGAGCAGAATTCAGGTCTTCTGTCTAGAAGAGCAACAAGTGCTCTCAGCCACTGGGCCATCTCTACAACCCCTTAGATTCTCTTTTATGTTAATCTTTCATTTGTATTGGAGTTCCTATACACTTTTACTACTTTTCATTGCTGTAGACATCTTGTTAATTTAGTATGCTTGAGTATTCTCTCTTCATCACTTAAAGCTGAGAATTCAGAGTATGATAAATGTATGGATTTGAAATAATTCATCATCGATGAATTGCAAAATTGTGGTGAGAGATTGGTTGAGAAAGATGACTGAGTACCAGACAATACTGAACCACATAACCTGCAAGGCTACATACAGCAAGTGAGTCCCTGAAGGGTTGAATAGAGACGGTATCTGATTTGTATTTCAGACATATGTTGTGATGGTAGCTAAGAGACCATTAGGCCACTACAGTGACCTGAAGTTGAAGCAATGGGAACTTAGTGGAGGCACAAAAATTTAGACTCATTCTAGAGCAAGAAGGTAGAATTGATGGTTTAATATGCAGCTGGGAAAGAAGAGGGAGCATCAAATTTAACTTCTAGTGGGGGTTGGGCTGGGGGATGCTACCAATTGATGATATAGTTCACTGAGACAGAAACACATTTGGGGAAAACCAAGTGGGAGGTGATGTCTGAGTTCAGCTTTTGCATATGGCCCTGAGTTTTATAACAGCAATCTTTGATATAATGAAGCCATGCAGAACGTTGAATTAGGAAAGAAAGGGGTCTAGGACAGAGTTGGAAAATATATATTTTAATATGGTGGTGTGAAGAAAAACTATCAGGTAGACCAAAAAGAGATGGGAGGGAGCTGCAGGAATAGAGAGGGGAGTGATTTGAAAAGGTGGGAGAGTAGGGGTGCTCAGAATTTAGAATGGCAGATCTGCTATCCACTCATTGGAAAGTCTCTGCAATCTGCGAAATAATGCAGTGCATACATTAGCTAGAGAGAAGAGAAAAGAGGCAAATTATTTGTTTAGTGCCAACATTATATTAGAGACTCCAAAATGTAATTGCTTTCTTGCAGCTATGTGCTGGCTAGGCAGCAATTTATGTGCTGTATTTAACCCATTTTGAATCTAGGTTATAATGTGTTTTTCTCTTTTTTGTCCCCATAATAGTTCTTGTATGTTGGCTAAAAAAGATCCAAAGGATTTTGTCAAATTTGCTACTATTGTGCTTTAAAGAATAATAGAAATCGGGCTGACTGGAGTTAGTGGTATTCCAGTCATCAAAATCTTGCTGTATGGCACATACTCAAGATAGAGTTCATTAGGAGCCTGAGGTGTTATCAGGTAAGGCAACATAAACGCTGAATGTCAGCATCACTCAATAAGAATAAGCAAGCACTCTCGGAACATATGGAGAAAAAGATAGAATCCCATGGATAGGCTGCTTCAGAGCTCAGCCGGGCTTGGCCTGAACTTTAAAGGATAGCTAGCACTTTAACATTCAGAGGAATAGCACGGGGTATTTCAAATGGGAAAATATGAAGTCAAGATTTGTAGCTTGATGTACTTTCAAAACTTCTAGAACAGTGGGCTTATTTCATAAGCGTGGAAAGAGGATAACAGCAGATTAGGGCAAAGAGCCTAGACGATCAGGTTAGGACACTGGGCTTTTCATCCTTCAAAAACTGGGGACCTGGAAGCTTCTGTAGAGCTGTTGCTTGTGATTTGATGAAACAAGCATACCAGCCATGTGGAGAAGAGAACAGAAATACAGAAGACTGGTGTAAAAGGATGCCAACGAGGAAGTTTTGATGGGAGCACCAAGATAGAATCGGAGCTCTCACTTAGCTGCTCCTTCTGTGTGTTGGTGTTTGGGATTATTCCCACTGGTTTGAACAGTAGCTGGGGATTGCTCTTTGAGTAGTTCCTGGGAAACACAATTCTCTTCTATATATATGTTGCATACTTCTAGAGATGTCCCGTAATGGTTGCAGCTTCTCCATTGAAACATTTTGCAGCAGCCTCTACCACTGGGACCTGAGACTGGCCTGCATCTGGCCCATGAAAAACATACGCATCCTTTCAGCATGTAGAGAATGTTGAGCCAGCTGACGTTTGCACCCAGTGTACTCAGTGATGTTTCTTAGTGACCACACTAGCATGCTGGTTAGTAACTCTAGTCCTCCAGCTATAAAGCTATCTAGACCTGGCCAACTGTGGGACACTGAAAACACTGAGTTTCCAGGGTTGAGAATTGGATAGCTAGGGTGCTATCACCTGTGATATTCCAATGAACCAGAAATCTGTCTCGGCCTGTTGTCTGGATGGTCAAGTATTGCAGTATGCATTCTAGTATAGTGTGTATGTGTGTGTGTGTGTGCGTATGTGCACACGTGTTGAAGAATTTTGATTTTGATATGTTGAATTTTAAGACATACTGGGAGAGTCATATGAGCTTACTACTACATGCTTAATATGCTTAATGAATCATAAAAATAGGAAAAGTGACAAATGCTGTTAGGATGGACTGCTGTTTTAGGCTTGAAGGAAACTAGGCAGAATGAAGAGGGATTTAGTCTGCCACAGGAGAGGTTGGCTGGTCATTCTTGTATCTTAAAATCCCCAGCACATTGGAGTTATGAAAGTTACAAGGGGAATTTAGGGACGAATGGTCAGTGGTGATGATGTTTGAGCCAGCCTCCAGTGCTGGCTTCTGCAGTCAACAGGTTCTTTGTGTTCTCATTTCATTTTCATTTACAGAAGATGTTACAGTTTTAAGAGAAGTGGGACCTCTTCAGACAGAAGGACTAAGCTGGATTGCTATCTTTTTTGAAGTAACTTAAATATTTATTTTTTATTCTATTCTAAATATTAAAGCTAAACAAAATGCATGATCCTTTTGTGTGTATCCTTAGGTATAATAAGCATTCTAAGCAACTTAATAGTTCTGGGCATCTTCATTAAGTACAAGGAACTGCGGACACCTACGAATGCAGTGATTATTAACCTGGCTTTCACGGATATAGGGGTCAGTAGCATTGGCTACCCCATGTCTGCTGCTTCAGATCTGCATGGAAGCTGGAAGTTTGGATATACAGGCTGTCAGGTATTGGGGAACTTTGGAATAAAACAAGATGAAATAACAGATTCAAATTTAAGTGCCTTTTTAAGAATTCTAAGAACTGGGACTGGGGAAGTGGATCAGTGGGTAAAGTGCTTGCTTAGGAGCAAGGTGACCTGGATTGGGGTGCCAACACCTGTGGAAAAGCCCAGCGAGGGAGCACGCACCTTCAGTTCCATTCGAGGGAAGAAGAGGCAGGTAGGTGACTGGATCCAGGGGACTTCAAGGCAAGCCGGTTTAGCCAAACTCCCTGTTCAGGGAGAGACCCTAACTCAAAAAATAAAATAAAACAAAACTAAAAAGTGAAGAGCAATAGAAAAGACATTCATGTCAACCTCTGCCCTTCAAATGTTCACACATGGATGTGTGTACCTGCACATGTGTACAGGCATGTACACATCACACGTACAAAAATCCAGTAATTTAAAACAAGATAATGTAGGACAAGAGATTTGCTTTTGTGAAAAATAGCATCAGCAATGATTGAGGATATATTTTTTAATAATTTATACTTTATGTGTGCATATATAGATATATATCTTGTACCACATGCATGTAGTGCTGGTGGAGGCCAGAAGAGGGCAATGGATTCCCTAGAACTGTGTAGGAGGGTCATCTGTCTATGTGTTACTTTCATTGGTTAATAAAGAAACNTCCGGGTATGAGCTAGCCGTGTGGGAGCTGGGCCGGACGAAAAGCAGGCCTGCTCCCCTCATTACTACAGAACTGGAGTTACAGATGGTTGTGAGGCTATGTGGGTGCTGGGAATTGAACTTTGGTCCTCTGGAAGAGCCACCAGTGCTTTTAACTGCTGAACCATCTTTCTAGTCCCAGGAATTGATTCTTTAAGAGGAGGTGTAAGATCACTAATCAATAAAATTCCTTGAACCCAAAGAAACAAAATCAAGGCATTAAACTACAGAAAAAATAATCTGTATATTCCAATAAAATGTACATATTACAATTTTAAATGTATATTCTTTCATTTCAAACAAAATATTTAGTGGCAATAATATTCACTAAGAAATGTACTCATGTTGCCATAGTTAATTTTTTACTGTAGAAGTTCCTTTGTGAGAAACGTTTATAAATGTATTGACTATTGTTTCTACTGACAAGGAAATGCATTGGTGCTAATTTGCCGTGGGAGAGTAGGCAAATACAGTTTGTGGCCATACTTTAATAGTCTATTATTCTAAGCCATAAGATAATAGAGGATAAAGTGAGAGCAATGGAGTCTACTGGATGCTCTTCAGCGTACCTGTCAGTTTGTCAGAGCCTTCTGCTTTCCAGTCTATACTTCAGACTTCTCTTTCTTTCATTGTGTAGCCCTGGCTGTCCTGGAACTCACTCTATAGACCAGGCTGGCCTCAAACTCAGAGATCTGCCTGCCTCGGCATCCCTATTGCTGGTATTGAAGATGTGTGCCACCATGCCCAGCTCAGTTCCTTATTCTTTCAGTTGAAAATGCTAGCAGGCAAATATTAAGGCAATATCAAACCTAAGATTAGGCTTAATATTTCTGTTTTTAAAAAGTAAGTCACTTTTTAAATTAACATACAAATAAGAGCATCACACAGCTGTTTTGAGGAAGCCACTCAAACACTGCCCAGTTCCAAACTATGCTACTCAGTGAACTTCTGTACAGTCAGAATGGTCTTTCTGAGGCAACAGAGCGTTGATTATGGTTTTACACTTTTACTATCAATGACATTAATTTTTTATGGTTCTTTCTACTTCAGTACCCAGAAAGTTGAATTTACTTAAATACCTTGAAAAAAGAAAATCATGTAATAGAGTTAAAATAGACATAGAATTAGCTTTACATCCTTTTTTATACAGGCTCTGTTCTTTTGTTAATATCCATTCTTCCTCATCACCTACTATTACTGTCTCCTGGTCACTTTCCAAGTTATCTATTGAGCCTACATTTAACCTGTTTACATTATACATGTATACATTACAGGCTAGGGTCCACAGATGAAGGAGAACACACAATTTTTGTTCTGACTTTTATCCCTTAACATTATACTTCCCAAATCCACCCATTTTCCCCCCAAATTTTTTTCCTTACAGCTGAATAAGACTCCATTTTGTACATATGTCATATTTTCATTATCCAGTCTATTGATGGACATCTAGTTTAGTTTCACTTCCAGGCTATCATAAAATACAACAGCAATAAATATATATTATCTTCAAAAATTTTAGTTTATACATTTGTCTTTTTTGTGTGTATGATTGCTGTGTATGCATATGTGTATGGTGCCCTATGTGTGCCTGATGCCTTCTGATGTCAGAAGACTGCATCTGATCCCCTAAGTCTGGATTACAGTCAGTTGAGAGCCACCATGTGTTTGCTGGGGTCCTTTGCAAGAGCAACAAACTTCTCTTAACTGATGAGTCTTCTTTTCAGCGCGTAATAGAAAATCTGTTATCTATCTGACTATCTATTATCTATGTAAACAGCGTATCTCAATAATATCCACCCCCAATCCCTCTACCACCTACTACTCCCCCAGGCATTACCAGCACATCCCTCTGCCCCCTTCATATCCTCCCTTCCCCTCACTCGCTCTCACACACACTCTGTAACCCACTGAGTGAGATTAGTGTTGCCTATCGAGTATTAACTGAACTTGTTGGCTTGTGCAGGTAAGCATAACTGTTGTGAGTTCACGGGTGTAACGGCCATGTCATGTCCAGAAGATAGCATTGTATGGCGTTCTTTCTAATCCTGTTCTTACATTCTTTCTGTCCCTACCTTTGTGATGTTCCCTGAGCCTTTTGTCGGGGAGGGATTGATAAAGCTGAGTACTCCCAGCAACTTATTCTCAGAACGTTGACCAGTTAAGAGCCTTGTGTGAACTGACTACTGCAGAAAGAAGCTTCTGCTGAGGGCGGAGGGGAACACTGACCTGTGTGTGTAAACAGATGTTTAGAAGGCAGTTAACAGCTCGTCCATTTAGGAAGACAGCAGTGGTAGGCACCTTCTTTTTGACCAGGTTTAGAGTATGCATGAATTCCTTCCTGTGGAGCAGGCCTCAAATTCAATCTAAAAGTGACTGCTTACCCCATAACCTTTGTTCCACTGTCCACCATATGACCCTTTAATATGTTTTAGGTGTATTCTAACAATGAGACAAAACTGCAAACAGGGCTCTCAAGAGGGTAAACATTTGTGGTGCAAGCCTGACAACCCGAGTTCATTCTCTGTGTTAGGAGAGAACCAACTCCCAGAAACTGTCCTCTGACCTTCAAACCTGTGCCATAGCATGCGCATGTACACACACACACGTACACACACACACACACACACACCATGTATACACAATAAAAATGGAAATGGTTCATGAGAGGGCTTTGGAATGATGGACTGTTAATGATTTGTTTTTCAGATTTATGCTGGATTGAATATCTTTTTTGGAATGGTAAGCATTGGCTTGCTCACAGTTGTAGCTGTGGACCGGTACCTGACCATCTGCTGCCCTGATGTAGGTAATGGCATGTTTCTTGTCCTTCTCAGTGGCGTCATTCATTATGTAACAGTCACTCACCATGTATTTATTTTAAAGTACAGACAATGGTTTGTAATCAGATTGTCTTACTTCTCTAGAAACTTCTGTTCACAAGTTTAAATGGTTCCCTACAATCCTTAAAGCACAATCCAGATATCATTAGGCATCCTGTAAGGCCCTGCAGGATTGGCCCTGGTTGCCTTTCCGAAAGCTTCATCCAGGGTCATTCTTTTGGGTACTGGCCAGACACTTTCACCGGTTGGGACTTTCGTATGTGTCCTGTAAAGCTATCGTTCATGCTTATCCACTACACGTTTATCATTCAGGTTTTAGGTTGCCATTTTGTCAGAATGTGAAGCCTCATAGGTAGCTTTGTGCACTCTAAAGAGCTCTGTAGAGAATGCACTCCATTGAGTCACCAGTGGAACCAAAGTGAGTCCTGTCATTGTGAACAACACTAATGTTGCGTGTGCTTCTCAATAGGAAGAAGAATGACCACCAACACTTACCTCAGCATGATCCTGGGTGCCTGGATCAATGGCTTGTTTTGGGCTTCAATGCCCATCGTGGGGTGGGCTAGTTATGCCCCAGATCCTATTGGAGCCACCTGTACCATAAACTGGCGGAAAAATGATACGTAAGAGATGTGTTTACATTTTATCATTAGATGCTCCTGAGGTAGACAGCTCTCCTTCTGCCCATGGTGTTGTATAGGCTGTGGCAAAGGCTTTTTTGGTAGTGATGGTGTGATACAAATGGAGACAGACGGAAGAGTGCATTATGCTTGCTTATAGGTCAAGCTCATCTGGCTCCTTCTGCTCCCTTTCTTTGATCCTTTGTTCCTTCCTCTGTCCTCAGGCAGCAATGGCGACACCCTCCCACTCTTTACTCATCTTAGAGTGGGGGTCACAAGTGGGAAGAGGGTTAGTGAAGCTGTAGAGTAGGCAACTCTAACCCAAACCTAGGCTACCTCTTTATTCTCCTTTCCAGATGGTTTGGGGTTCAAGAGTATTCTAAGGGTCCCTGCAGGGGTTTGCCATGGGTTAATGACACCCCTCATTTCCTTGGAAATGAGAATCATTTAGTTCACCAAGGAAAATGAATGATGACTCAAAAGCAAAACAAAAACAAAGATTTTCTAAAATAGTGTCTGTAAAGAGTCAAATGCCAGGCCATGCTTCAGCTCTGACATCACACCGTGAAAGCGCCATCGACAGTATGCAAGTGAGTGTACGTGGCTGTGTTTTAGTAAACTTTATTACAAAGACAGTTGACCGACAGGAACGGATAGCTCAGAGGCCATAGTTTAATGCTCGGAGTGAACTATGATATCTAAGTCAAACACACTTCCTAAACATTTAACAATAAAATAACTGTTACCATTAATTCTAGCAAGTATTTCCTCTCCCCCTTCCCCTGGTTTAGGGCATTAAATGAGTTGTCATGATCATTTTTTCTTATATCCAGATCTTTTGTGTCTTACACCATGATGGTCATTGTGGTGAATTTCATTGTGCCCTTGACAGTGATGTTTTACTGTTATTACCATGTCACTCAGTCCATGAGATTTTATGCTACCCGGAACTGCACTGCGTACCTCAACCGAGACTGGGCCGATCAGGCAGATGTAACAAAGGTAAGAAGTCAAACTCCTTGAAATGTTGTTGGTAATAAAGCTTTAACTATACATAGCTGGAAAATTCTGGGGCCTCTCCCAGGCTCCTTTCCTTTATCTGTAATTTTACTACTCAGCTCTTTCTGCTGGTGTTTGTCACATATTATTGAACTATGCCTATCTGTTCCTTGGATGTCTCTGTGTGCTATGATCCCTGGACTTCATCCTGTAGATTGTGAGGATTCCTATGTCAAACCTGGTTCTGCACCCCCCCCCACCACCTTTCTCTCTCAACCCGAGGTGTGATAGCAGTATTTGGTTAGATTAAAAAGCTTTCTCTCTTCTTTTGGTATGTGTAAACATACCAGACACACGGTTCACATTGTCTTCCCCTTGGAGCTGCTCCTTCCTGTACCCTTGAGTGCCTTGATTTCCCCTGGTCAGGATGCTCTGTAAGCAGAGACTTTCCCTTTATCATACAAACAAGGGGCAAAGGGCTCCTCTATACATTATTTGTACAGTAAGTAAAACATGCTGCCAAATGGCTCCCGATAGAACTCTTTAAGATAGGACTGTGTTTCCAGATTGAGTTTAGAAAGTTTGTTTGGTTGAAATTAGCAAATAATCATGGGGGTGGTCAGCTGTCATTAAAACTAGAAGTGGGTTGGAGAGGTTTTGCCTGCCTATTTGTGTGAAACCAGCATTGTGTGCTTTCCCCAGCCCACGAAATGAAGGGTGTTCTTTGCGGATATGCTACCCTCTTAGAAGCAATGTCGCATGTTGCTCAACACAGCACTTGCAGTTGCTGTCATAGATAACTTCAGGAGCTGAAACAAAGAATAGTGAAGGCAGAACCCCAGCTTCTTTTATATTACTAACAAAACCTAACCTAAATGCTCGTACTGCTGTGGCTGTATTAATCATGTAAACATTTTAGATGCTAGCCTTGGTGATTATCTCTTTTTTCAGATGTCTGTGATAATGATATTGATGTTTCTGTTGGCATGGTCCCCTTATTCCGTTGTGTGCTTATGGGCTTGTTTTGGAGACCCCCAAAAGATCCCTCCTTCAATGGCCATCATAGCCCCAATGTTTGCAAAATCCTCTACATTCTACAACCCCTGTATTTATGTTGCTGCCAACAAGAAGTAAGTAGTGTTTGATATGTTTTTGAACAAAATGATAGCACAGAAAGAATATTAAAGGCCATGTGTGACTAGTGTCTAGGACTTTCAGAGGCAAATGACAGAAACCAATGCCAACTGTCACAGTTAGGGTTTCTTATGCCGTGTTAAAACACCATCATCAAAAGCAACTTGCCGAGGAAAGAGTTTCTTTCAGCTTACAGTTCTGTATCACAGTCTATCACTGAAGGAAGTCAGGGAAGGAACTCGGGCCAGAGACCTGGAGGCAGGAGCTGAAGCAAAGACCATGCAGTAGTACTGCTTACAGGCTTGCTCAGCCTGTTTTCTTACAGAACCACCTGCTCAGGGATGGCACTGCCCACAGTGAGCTGGGCCCTCCCGCATCAGTAGTCAATCAAGAAAATGCATCATAGCCTTGTCCACAGGCCAGTCTGATGGGGGTATTTTCTCAGTCGAGGTTCTCTCTTCCCAAATGACTCTAGCCTGTGTCAAGTTGACAACAAACCAGCCAGCACAACCACCTAATTTAAGGTTATTTGGCTTATACAACTATTGAAAACAGCCAAGACTTTATGTATTTAGAGCTCTACTCTTGTGACAGACTCTTCCCACACGGTGGCAGAAATATTCTTGGGCAACCCAGACCCAAATTCTACCAGCTCAGCAAACAAAGGCAGCCTTTATCTCAAATGACCATGTGGCAGGAACGTTCCTGGCTGGTCACTGGTCAGCTGGGTTTGAGTGGTTGCCCTGCCAGGTATGTGGA
>LOEQ01006346.1:62850-75975 GCA_001685075.1 Bramus lutescens | reverse complement strand
CAGAGCAGACCTGAGAGATTGCTGCCATCAAGAAGCCATGGTTTATTCTTTTCTTCCCAGAATTACTTCCAAAGCTCTCTCAGGTTTTACGTGGAGTTTGTTAACCACGCTGGGCGCCAGTTGTAGTGATAGGGGAGCGAGCGGGCCCTGCCAAGGCAGTTTCTTTATTAACCAATGATAGTAACACATAAACAGATGATCCTCCTACATCAAATGAGTTCTTGAAACAAATTTTAACAGAAGAATATCACAACTTTAATTGAATGATGATTAGAGCTGAGGTATAGCTCAATGGTTCAGCACTTGCCCGGCACGTCTAAGGACATGAATTTGATACCAGAACAGCAATGCTTCTGCTGCTACTGCTGATGCTGATAATGATGATTGTGGTGACGATGGTAGTAGTGGTGAGGATGATGATGATGATAAGAATATTGATACCATTAAACTTTATTTGTGAACACTTTTATTTAGCCGACCCTTGGTACCCTTTCGAGACATACCCTGAGAAGTAAGATGCAATGAAAAGGACACAAGCTAGTGTCTGTTTTCCCAAAGACTTACAGCAATCGATGACCAGGTCAGGAACTTCTTAGAAAACTGTCAGAATGTTTTGTTCTCCATGGGCCCCATTAGGGTGGGTTTTACAAAAGCCACAGAACATTATGCCTAATGAGACCCCTCAAGGGATTCTAGTTCAGTACCTGTCAGGTGTAAGCAAGGAAACAAAACCGCGCAGGGACAAATGACTGATTCATCCTGGGTCTCAGCACCCTGTGATGCAGTCACTGAACTAATTAAGGTGCTGTGACTCCAGCTGATGACTCAGCTTCTCCCTAGGATAGCACATTGAAATGCTAACGTAAGGAGTGGAGACTGCTCTCCTTCTGGTGCAGAGCAACTCTGCACTTTGTGATAGAGGTCACACTAAAAAGTACCCTGGAGATTGTTCATGGCTCCCTGTGGTCTTTAAAGTAATCGAAAGGGGGTGCTACTGCCAAGGACACATGGCTCTTCACTGTTTCCCCCTGTTTGCATTATAAGCTGGTGTTTTAAATTCACAGCTTGCTACTATGTGTTTCCATAATGGTCATTTTATTGTTATGCATCCCAATTTGAATGTTACTTTTTTTCAAAACTGCTTGTTCACTTTGAGCAATTCAGATGGGTGTGGAGGATAAGTAGGTAGTTTTTTCAGATTGGAACAAATCTAAGATTTGAGATTCCTCCCATTTAAACCAATACTTAGGATGTATTCTTTTTCTACCTTATTTTATTCATGCTTACAAACAGGTTGACAGTATGGTTTGTTCTGGGTCTCTTCAGTTAGTTCTTTTTGGTCTATTCCTTAGGCAGAAGGCAATGCATTGATATTTGCTGATTCTCCCCATAAGTGATTCTCTCATAAAAGAATCAATTATGAGTTGTTTTTTTTTTTTTAAAGACAGGTTCTCATATAGCCCAGGCTAGTTTGAAAGTCTCTATACCTGAGGATGCCTCAAATGCCTGGTCCTCCTGCCTCTGTCACCTGACTGTTGTCACAGTATGTGTGTGCTGTGCCTGCACTATTGTGGGGATCTAATTCAGAGGTTGATGCATGGTAGACAAACACTTTATAACTGAGGTGCATCCCAAGCTCCAATTCATGGTTGTGAGGGGATTCTTTTAATATTGGTTATTTCTTAAAGAGGTTCACTCACTGTGAAGCTGGGCAGAATTGTGTTTGAAAGGCAGTTCTGTAGTATCCTACTGGCTGGATGACATTGAGAAGTCACTTGCCATTGGTGGGCACAAGTTATTTTAGATATTTAACAGGTTGTTGGTAATAACAGCAAATGTTGACTGAGAACTTACATGCCCAGAAGACATAGAATTTTATATCCATTTAAATCAATCATCATACTATGACAATGGGACCGGGAGTCTGGTGAAGTGGCATTCCTTGGCCACAGAGAAGACAGCAGAGCCCAGCTTTATTCTGTCATCCAGTATCTGCCTCTTTGGACTGGCATGATGATCAATCAAGAGATGGGTGTGACCTGTGTTTCAAAGTCCTACCATGAAAGGTCCTCCATAAATACCCATTGAACTCCGTGAAATTGCTCAGATTTGATCAACTTTACTGTGAGAACGGCCATTTTGTATGGTTCAATTTAATGGGTGCCATATTATGATAATGGTGAGGAAGGAGATGATGATGATGATGACAATATAGCATTATTAATAAATAGGTTTTCCAGACTAACCAAATGTTTTATAAAACACTAGTAGGGAATTAAATATAGATACATGTTTCAAATAAGGCTTTGTTTTAAAATGAGTCTTGGAGAGTAGATCTTCTGACCTTGCTCTTGTGACACTAGGTCAGTGTTATGTAGTGACCTGGACATGAATGAAGTCCCTACAAACTTCCCCGTGGACACCGTGAAGCTTCGAATAGAGAAGACTGTGGTCCGAAAGATCCCCACAGAGGCCTTCTACTACCTGGTGGAGCTGCAGTATCTCTGGCTAACTTACAACTCAGTGGTCAGCATAGAACCTGGCAGCTTTTATAACCTAAAGCAACTGCATGAGCTGCGTTTGGATGGCAATTCTCTGACTGCTTTCCCTTGGGCGTCTCTGCTGGACATGCCCCACCTTAAGACACTGGACCTGCACAATAACAGAATAACCCGTGTGCCAAATGAGGTGGTCAGATATCTGAAGAACCTTACCTACTTGGATTTGTCAAGCAACCAAATAGCCACACTGCCACCAGATTTCCTGGAGAGCTGGTCCCATTTAGCTGTGACACCTTCTAGAAGCCTGGATCTTCCACTGAGAAGAATTATTCTTGGTGAGCTCACAAACTTCTGGGCATCTTATGTGTAGATATCTTGATATGCATGGTTTTAGGGATGTGTGCGTGCATGTGAGTGTGTGTGTGTGTGTGTGTTTGGTGTGTGTGTGTGTGTGTGTGTGTATGTGCGCATGCTTGCATGCTCAAAACCAAGGATTGTAGCAAACTTTCTTGGGACCGCCAGCCCGAAAATAATGACACAGAGACTTATTAACTATAAACATTTAGCGTTTAACATAGACTTGTCCCCAACTAGCTTTTATAACTCAAATTAACCTGGTTCTATTAATCTACCTTCTGCCATGTGGTTCAGTTACCTCTGTTCTCTACTGCGTGTCAACTTATTCAGAGTTTCCCTGGTACAATCTGCGTCCCTATATTCTCCTTCCTCTTCCTTGCTCTCTCCCTAGAAATCTCTCCTGCTTAGCTATTGGCCATTCAGTTCTTTATTATTATTATTATCATTATCATTATTTATACCAATCAGAAAGCACCTTAAGCAGAGTCACATCTTTACAGTATACATAATATTATACAACATTTCCCTCATTTTGTCTAAATAAAAAGGAAAGGATTTAAATTTAATGTAATAAAACTATATATAATAAGAACAATTATTAAGCATTAACTAAATAAAAAGGAAAATTGTTAACTCTAACATAGTAAAACTTGTCTTTCTGTGTCTAGGTTACCTCACTCAGGATGATTTTTTTCTAGTTTCATTCATTTGCCTGCAAATTTCAAGATGTCATTGCTTTTTACTGTTGAGTAGTACTCCATTGTGTAAATGTACCACATTCTTTATCCATTCTTTGTTTGAGGGGCATCTAGATTGTTTCCAGGTTCTGGCTATTATGAATAATGTTGCTATGAACACAGTTGAGGAAATGTCCTTGTAGTATGAATGTGCATCCTGTGGGTATATGCCCAAGAGTAGTATTGCGGGTCTTGAGATAGATTGATTCTCAATTTTTTGAGAAACCACCATACTGATTTCCAAAGTTGCTATATAAGTTTCTACTCCCACCAGCAATGGGGGAGTGCTCCCTTTATCCCACATCCTCTCCAGCATAAGTTTTCATTAGTGTTTTTGATCTTAGCCATTCTGACAGGTGTTCTTTTGATTTGCATTTCTCTGATGGCTAAGGATATTAAGCAGTTCCTTAAGTGCCTTTCATCCACTTAAGATTCCTCTGTTGAGAATTCTTTGTTTAGATCTGTATCATATTTTTACATTGGATTGTTTAGTATTTTGATATCTGGTTTCTTAAGTTCTTTGTATATTTTGTAGATCAGCCCTCTGTCTGATGTGGGGTTGGTGAAGGTTTTTTCCCATTCTGTAGGTGCTGTTTAGTCTTGTTGACTGTGTCCTTTGCCTTACAGAAGCTTCTCTGTTTTAGAAGGTCCCATTTGTTAATTGTCAATCTTAGTGTTTGTGCTACTGGTATTATATTTAGGAAGTGGTCTCCTGTGTCAGTGTGTTCAAGGCTACTTCCTACTTACTATTCTATGACGTTTAGAGTGGCTGGATTTATGTTGAGGTCTTTGATGCATTTGGACTTGAGTTTTGTGCATAGTGATAGATATGGATCTATTTTCATTCTACATGTTGCTGGGTTGACATGCAGCATGGAATGTGCCTCCAGGAGCTAGAGCCTAGAGAGTAGGGGACACCTGCCTGGGACCCAGATACTTACCTCTCCAGGTGGGGGCAGGGCCAAGGCTCAGGTGGGGAGTGGTTGGAGGTGTTGGGAGGCTACTCCCAGATCTCTGGGGCTCCAGTGGGTGGGGCTAGGGCATGGGATGTGCCTCTGGGGACTATGGTCTAGAGAGTTGAACCCAGATATTCACCTCTCCAGGTGGGGGTGGGACAAAGGCTCTGGTGTTTGCAGATGCCATGAGGTGTGGTTGGGGGTGTGGGCAGGTGAATATCTGGGGTTTTGCTGGTTGGTGATGGGGCACAGGATGTGCCTCCAGGGTCTAGGACCAAGAGACTATGGCTCTTCAGCCGGGAACCCAGACACTCACCCCTCCAAGTGTAGGTGGGGCCAAGGCTCCAGTGGACTNCTGTGGGGAGGCTGGTCACATGTCTCTGGGGTTTGCTGAGTGGGGTACCTTCTCCTATCATTTCTATATCCCTCCTTTTTCTTTTCAGAATGAGATCCCTGAATCTAATCTTTGCTCAGCTTTCTCCCTGACCATGACAAACAACTTTAACCAATCCCTCCATAAAAGATGATAAACATCCATAATCCATTGAACTACCAAAAACCATCAACCCCACCTCTTGGGAATGTAGGTGTTGTGTTCTTAAAATTACTTTCTGTTGCCTGGGGGTGATGGCATCTTTAGGGCACCCTAAGAAAATTGAGGTAATTATTAAGTCCTAGGAGAGCCAGCTGTTGCCCAGTCTCTGTGTGATGGGAAAGTGCAAGGCTTATCTGAAATCCTTGCATAGTAGTCTATGAGGCTGTTCCATTTTAGCTAACCACCTTGAAATCTTCTTATTTCTAGTTCAAAGCAGATCTTTGGGTGGTATTCATTATCTTTGTGGCATTGTTCCTGGTGTCCCATCATCTTCTAAGAGACCCCAAAGGTCATTGTCAGGAATGGTCATGGGTCACTGAAGAAAACTTAAACATCTTAAATGTCATATACAGAAGATCTCAGACAGGTTAAAGGACCACAACCTATTAAATGCACCTGGGGTATACAAGCTTAATTCCTAATTACCTGCTTCAGATTTAAGCCTGAAGTCATGCACAGGAAGCTAGATGAAGCCTAGTTCTAGAACTAGTTAGTACTCTATATGATTATTAATATCACAACAGAAAGTTTAGACATATATATATAATTTTATAAATTTAGAGATAATATTTATACCTTCAGAAAAGTTTTAAAGAGTCAAAAGGGTGTGAGATGAGGCAATTATCAAATTATTCTTTTATCAGTAAAAACTCAAGAGTCAGGTATCAGGATAAAAACCTGCTTGATCAGAGAAGCAGTGAAGAAAAGCTACCAGTGACCTCCTCTCTCCTTCCTCTATTCAAAAGAGCCAGGATTCTCTTTCAGCCCTTCCTACTACTTCCTGCGTCTTTCTTTATGTCCTGGGTCCTCCAAAACCACTATGGCTAATGTTGGTCAGTTAGTAGCTAGCCTTGACCTCTGTTTCAAGGTAAACTTTATTGTCAGTCTCAGGAGTGTCAAAGTGCTACCAAAATATCCCACAATAGAGGATCTAACCTAGGGCCTTGTATATATACATATATATATCACTGAGCCACATCCCCCAGCCTGAATTCAGTTAATCTACACCTACTTACCTGTCTTTCCTATAGGATGTAATGGCTGTGCATGTAAGTCATGTATGTGCACATGAGCACATGGGGGCCTGGGGAGAAAGCACCTCACAAACTGAGTGACCCTGCTCTCATGCTGAGAGACTTTACAACCTGCCTGGCTCGCATCATCACATCAGTCTAAACAAGGCTACTACTCTCTGTCTGTAGCTCTGTTCAGCTTTCACCAGGTCCTTCAGCAGACAGGGTACCACAGCTCCCCTTAAATCTAAAGAGAAACGGCAGGGAAGGTCACTGTTGTCCTGGAGAGTGCTTGTCTGAGAACACTGGGCTGAGGCCCTCTCCAGTGTGTCTGTGGGCAGGGCGTCCTTTCTATCTTTATAAGTTTGACTGGCTAGCATGGTATACTTTCCACCCATTGAAACCGTATGGTCAGTTCCCAACTTATGACCTCTGGCCAATGAAGAGGTCATTTTTCTCAGAAAATTGAAAAGAACTTCTGTGTGCTTGGCCAGTGAAATGACCTATTAGTTCTGGGAAGGAAGATGAAATACAGATGTTAAATTTATGCCACATATCATTACATTCTCAAATATTTCTTGAAATAAATTGAAAATTAGATAAAGGGCATGTTTAAACCTTTTGCAGAGGTTTTGATAAGAAAGCACTGAGGAGGGGAGCAACATGGAGTGGACACTGGCTTGGTTTAGGTGAACAATGTGTTTGGTCCTAATGAGACCAGGAACATGAGACTAGGAGCCAGGCAGGGTGATGGAAACTCACGGGGGTTTCTGTGCAGCTATTCCATATTCTGTTCACTGCTTGTCTAACAGTCAAGTGTTTGTATTATCGAATAAAAGTTTGTTGGTAGAGTTGGGGAAACAAGTTTTGAAATGCAAATATCTGTGGATCAGTCACCAAACAGATTTATCTGTGTGGTAGTTAATCTCCATTTTCAAATTGATTTAGAATCACTATGGAAACTCACCCTGAGTGGGCCTTGAGGGGTTTCCAGCAAACTTCAGCTGAGGAGGGAAGACCCACCCTGAATGTGGCGACACCCTCTTGTGGCCTGAGGCCACAGACTGAACAGAAGGAGAGAGGAGCAAGCAGGGCACCAGCATCCTTCTCATTTATGTCTCTTTGCCTCCTGACTGGATGCATCAACATTACCTGTCTTATACCCCTGCCGCCATGACTTTCCCACCGTGATAGATTGTACCCTCAAACTGTGAGCCCAGGCAAACCTTTCTTTTCTTAAGTTTGCTTTGTCACATCAGTGAAAAAGGAACCAGCATTGATCAATACCGAGAGCGGGCTTGTAGCTGTGGTAAACATGACTGTGCGGTTCACAGGCCTGGGGAGCTGGTTTGCAGGGCTGCCCAGTGCTGCTGGAGCCCAGATGACTCCATCAGGAGTCTTAGATGCTGGCTATTGAGCTGTCGTCCATTTATACATCCACTGCCCAAATAAAGAGATGAAGCATTTTTAAATGAATGAGTGATGGAATCAACCCTGACATTTTCATCTCATAATGCCAATGCATTCAGTTCATCTCTAAATCCTCCGAAGTCTTTAACAGTTCCAATGTGTTCCAAAATCCACAGACTCTTCTGAGTTAAGGCAATCTCTAAAAGGTGCACCCACATGTTAAACATAAAATAAAAACAAATTACATACTTCTAATAGTCAGCTGCCTGGAGTAAACACTCTTATTCCAGTGGAGAAATAAAGACCTATAGGGCCAAAGCAAGACCGAAGCTAGGGAGGGAAGGTATTGACCATCCAGCTCCTACGGCTGCAGTGGCTGCTGTTAATAGTTGGAGGTTCTACTTGTGCCCATTCTTTTGGTCTTGGGTCTACCATTTTATAATATATAACAAATAAAGACACAAGGCACAGTCAAGCCACTTGCCCTGATCCACTCACCACACAGTGGAGAAGCTGGGATAGGAGTCCCGTGAGCCCAGGACCCATGTCTCCTCCTCTGTGGTGTGGTATGGAATGTGTGCTCATTTGACTGCCGTTTTAGATTATGTGTTTATTTAATTAAAAGAAAAAAGGTAGGGACAAACTTTCAGTTGCTCTCTCTTGTCTGTATGAGTAAAACACCAACTGAGAACATTTTATTTAATGTATCAATAAAACCCCAAACTAGAGTCATGTGGATGGACATTTAAACTAACTATGGAATTCAAGTTTAAAATTTTAATATAGGTAAATTTCCAAACATTTCCACAGGCACATACGTAAAGACAGCCACTGTTTGTCTTAGAGGGAAAAACTCAGATTTGGAGAGGGAACCAAATGCTTTAATCAGTGTTTTTTCATTTTCATTGGTTGCCAAACCTGTTCCCTTGTAAACATAGTTAATGGAATTTGCCTGAAGGGCAGTGGCACCCTGAGTGTTTGCACAGATTTCCCCAAAGGCATTAATTTAGTTCAACAATCATTCCCCAATGTCTATGGATATACCCTGCCTTCTTGCCAGGTCACAACAGCCTCGGGAGGTAGGCTTATAATTATCACTACTCTCTCCTATAGCCAGGGATGAGGCATAATGATGTCTCAGATTCATAGTTCATCTCTAAAAACATCATTTGTCTTTTATAAGCTTTTTTTTATAATTGAGGGACTGAGAAATACTTTGTACATTGTGAAATACAAGATCTGAAGTGTACCATTTGGTAAATTCTGACAAACACATACCCTTCAAAAGGATACCTTCATCAAGATGGAGAATATTCCATAGCCTAAAATAGCATTATTTTGATCTCTTGTGCCACTTCCCAGTGACATCCTGTAGCATGAATGCCTGTGCCTGGCTTCTTCTACTCAGCAGCATGTTTCAAGGCTGCCTCGTGCCATTCCACACGTTCTCGGTTCCTGATATCAGAAGTGCACTGCATGAACCAGGTGTTCAATCTGTCTCTGATTGTTGGACACATTTACTCTCTCTAGTGTGGGCTTTTATGAATTTGACTCTATTTTAATACTCTTATACAAAGTCTTTTTGTGTTGTGTATTTTTCTTTCTCTTAAATAAGTTCCTAAGAACAACATTGCTGTGCTGCAGGATGGCTGAACATGTAAGTTTGAAGAAACTGCTCATTTCCCAAAAGGGGTATATAATACTATGCATTGCCCAGCCCGGTGTGACAGCCTGGTTGTTCTGTATCCTCCCCAGTACTTCACAGTGCCGAGCCTTTTCAGTTCAGTTCTTCTGGGGACTCAGCGGACCAATCAGTTTGCTTTACCTTAGTGACTGATGACGTCAACTTGGTGGCCATTTTCTCCCCAGCCCTTTGTATATAATCCTTCAGGAATTATCTGTTCAGATCTTTTGCCTATATTTAAGGGTCATTTTCCATTGTTCTTTACTAATGAATGCATATCTTTAATCATTTATGTGAATTATAAACACTTTCTTTAATTCTGGCTTACCTACTTATTTTTTACATAGTATATTTGGTAAGAAATATTTAAATTTTGGTAGCATGTTATCCATTATTATCTTACCCTTAGTGCTTTCTGAGAACCATTTAAGAAATATCCACCCACCCCAAGATCACAGAGGGACTCTGATTTCTTTAGAGGCAGAATCTTTCAATTTATTTTTTACATATGTCCGTTATATTTTACGCTTATGACTATGATCCATCTCAAAACAGTCTCTGTATATGGTGCAAAGCAGGAGTTGTGGTTTGTTATTTTCCAGAGGTCTGGCTGTCCTAGCCACCATCATTTGTTGAGGGTTCTCCCTTTCCATTGCATGGTTGCACAGCAGTCTCCACAAAGCTAAAAGAGGCCTCAGCATGGCTTTGGAGGGTCAGGGCTTGCAGAATAAGCTTTGTACAAGAATCTGTTTCTGACTTTCCACACGTGTGTGTGCACACACCTTGTGTGTGTGTGTGTGTGTGTGTCACACACACACACACTCAAAGAGCCTATGTAACCCAGCTGTTCTGATGCATGAAAAACATTGAATTTCTCTTTCAGAAGGCATGAAGGGGTCCCATCCGAGAATAGTCATGAAATAAATTAATTAATGCAAATGCTGTGATTGTGGTTGGTGTTGTTCCTTCAAAGAATGTAATAGTTTAACCTTGGGGACTTTTTGTACCTTTGTCCCCATGAAAAAAACACAAGGTGGATGTGTGACCGTGGTCAGTCCTTGTAAAACTGTTTCTATTCACATCTTAAAAACTGTTCTTTGACCTTAGATGTTTCAAAACTGGAATGAACAGGCTTCATGTTTTTGATGGATTGAAAAATCTTTCCTCCTGGCTTATATAGCTTTTACTTGTAATCAGTAGAATTAATTTTTAAGTTTTTCATAGCTGCATATTTTAATAGTTTTAAAGTATGACTGAAACTGTTAATGTTCTAACTCTTGACTGTTTCCCTTTAGCTGTTGCTGCATTGATGTTTCTACTTACGGATAATAGCACAGCCACCATCCACGGATGTAGATGTTTTTGGTTGACAGAGTTCAATTATGGTAGACGTCTTATCAGATTAGGAGGCTAAAGAAATATTGGGTTAGTCAGGACTCTAAGTGACTTAAGAAGTCAAAGTCGTGATCTCCTGTGCTTTAGTCTCTCTGGTGTGGAATCAGAAACATAACGTCTACCTGAGGTGGCAAATTGCTGAGCGTGGTGTGAGTTACAGCAAGCTAACTGCTGGATGCTTTAAGATCTGTACACAAGTTCAAATCCTGCCTGCCCAGGCACGTACCCTTAGACAGGCTTCCTCTCTTTCGTGAGCCCTGGTTTGCTTTTCGTTAGGAGGGTCGTGCTGCCGTGAGAACTGAGGCTGGTTAGTGCTCTCACTGGACAGTTTGCTGATCTCTGCTTCCCACAAGTCTGTGAGCACAAGTGAGAACCAAAGCTCCCTTCTATTCTGTGCTCTTTGTGAAGATTTTTGCTAAAGCAAAATCATTGCAAGGTAGAGATAAGACTCCTCACAGAGCAAAAGTCAGGCATGCTCGCAGCCCTTGTGACAAAGGTAAAATTCTCTACCTAGCTGTGACTGTCAGACCTTCAACTCTGGCCAGTGTTCCATAGCATGGTGGCAGGCTGGCTTGGCCAGGACCAAGAAATTTCTCAGGGTGTGGTTCTCCATGCGAAAATCAGTAAAATCCCTGGCAAACTGGGATGGGTACTCGTGCTGAGTTGGCTGTAAAATCTCGGTGCCTTCTCAGTGCTTTCTCACAAAATGCAATATTCGACACGTGGGAAAGTATTAGTGAAGGACAATGCCCAGCATTGCCAGCCAAGGAGTTTTTAAAGAAAAATATTCTTCGCACATGACTGTTACAGGAAATGGTGACTTTGATCTGTTGGGCAGTTAAACCTCCATTTCAACGTCAACTTGCAAAGGACCCGAATCCAGTTCCTAGAGCCCATGTTGAGCAACTCACAATTGCCTGTAACTCCAGTTCCAGGTGATCTGATGCTCGCTGGCCTCTGTGTACACCTGCACACATATGATGCTCATAAACTCACACAAGCACACACTCATAAAATAATATATAATATATATTAATATACATACAAGTACACACACACACATACACATATACACTGACTGTGATGACCATAGAGTTTTATACATCAAATGCTGGTCAAAATTGATAGATATAAAACATAAAGCTATTCATATTTTATTTGAATGTGAGTACCTCGTATATTATATCCTTCTCTTTTCTCTAAGGCGGGTGTATACACGTGCCATTCTGAATCTTTGGCTTTCGCTTGTTCCTACCCACATCCTTTGGCCTGGTGACAGCACAGACATAATGGGAAGCCGTTTACCCTGTTGCGCCCGCTTCCCCCTTGCCCTCCTCACTAGTGTCCTGTCTCTTAGATGAGTGAGCAGGTCCGTGACTGGATGTGCACTCTGAGAGCTGACCGGTTGTGAGGGGGGAGCATATATTTGTTTCAGTGGTTTATTACTAATTACAGCCCATACTTCTGGAATTCCAGTTGATTTTTAACCTTTTGTGATTTCTACAAGTTTCTGGCACAATACCTACCAATGGGTCCAAGGGATTTGCTCAGTTGTGTAGGTCAGAGAGAAAAAGATCCAAATATCATTTGTTAGAAAGGGGAGGAGTGCTGGGGATTGAACCCAGGGCCTTGTACATACTAGGCAAGTGTTCTACCACCAAGCCACATCTCCTGCCTAGTTCTGTTTTCAGTGATCATATATTAATGGTGACATTTTCATACAATGCATTTAAATCAAATAATCTCCAGTATGACCATCTCTTAGGCACCACCCCCTCATATCTCCTTCCACATCCTCAACAGTCTTCCTTACTTTTACTTTCATGTATTTTTTCCTCCTCCTACATGAAAGGGTGCTGCTTGTTTTCGAGTCTGGCTTTTTCGATGAATACAATAAGCTCTGCTTTCATCCATCTTTCTGCAAATGACCATTTTACTCTCCTACTAGTGTGATGAAACAGCATAACCAAACACAACTTGGGGAGGTGAGGATCTGTTTCATCTTGTGCCTCAAGGTACCAGTCCAAGTAGGGCAGGAACCTGGAGGCAGGCATTGAAGGACAGGCCATGGAAGAATGCTGCTTACTGGCTTGATCTTCATGCCATCTAGTATCAGTCTACCACCTGCCCAGGGGCACACTGCCCATTGTGGGCTGGGCCCTCCCACATCAATCATCAGTCAAGAAAATACCCTACAGACTTGCCTACAGGCATTTTCTCGAGATGCCTTCTTTCCAGACAACCCTAACTTGTGCCAAGCTGATGTGAAGCGAGATAGCTGAATAAAACTCCATTGTGTGTATAGCCCACACCTTCCTTATCCAGTTATCTCTTAAAGGACTCCTCGGCTGATTTCTTAACTTTCCTGTGTGAACGGTAGTGTCACAAACACAGGACGCAGATATCTGCAGCAAGCTGACTTTGATTTTTCTGGGTGTTTATATTCAGAGGCAGTATAGTATGCTAGTTCTTTTTTT
>LOEQ01006346.1:38233-59610 GCA_001685075.1 Bramus lutescens | reverse complement strand
ATCAAGCTGGCCTCAAACTCAGAGATCTGCTTGCCTCTACCTTGGAGTGCTGGGATTAAAGGCACATGCCTCCACATCTGGTTCATTTGTACAAATTTTAAATGGCTGGTTAATTCTTACAAAGCCAAGATTTGTAGTGTTGGTTTTGCTTTCAGTGATGGGAACCGACTCCAGGGCCAGACAAGTGCTCTCTACCAGCAAATTACAGCTTTAGCCTACAAATTCAAATGAAATTTTGTTTTGGTGCTTAGAATCAAACCTAGGGCTTTCTGTGCTATAGTCCTAGCTCCCTGGACACAGGGGATTTCAGGAGTACATTTTATAGGTCAATATTTTCTCACTTTATATAACTACTTAGAAAAGAATTAGACCGTAGAGCTCTTTTCTTTCCTTACGTAGAAAATGCACGTTCGGGTAAATAAACAAGGGCCACCAAGTCTTTTGTCTTGTTCAGTTACCTTGGATACATTCACTCTAAAGTGAAAAGTCTTGGAAACATTTTTAAAAAGACTTTTATATAAATTTTGAACAACTCTATTTAAACACTCAATTACACAGAGTGCTTACTATGGGGCAGAAATATAATTTTTGGAAATATTAATTATATAGGCTTTTCAAATCCTGTGGTGGTCAGTCCAGGCTTCGGCTCACTAAAGCAAAGATAAGATCAGTCTTGGGACTCTTCAAAATAAGATGACAATTGAGACTGAAAAAAAATAAAGCTTGATGGAATAAAAACTGAAGATCCAATAGTCCTGTAGTGTTTAACTAAAAAATTCAACTAAAAAATAATGCAATTTTCTGCATATTTCTATATATTACTCTGCTAACAAGTGAGCTTATAATTCTCCAGTTTATTTGAGTTTAATATGGAATGGATGACAGCCGGGCAGTGGTGGTGCACACCTTTAATCCCAGCCCTCAGCAGGCAAGGGCAGGCAGATCTCTGAGTGCGAGGCCAGCCTGGTCTACAGAGTGAGTCCCAGGACATCCAGGGCTACACAGAGAAACCCTGTCTCAAGCAAGCAAGCAAGCAAACAAACAAACAAACAAAAAAGGGGACGAATAGTTTAGAATAAAAGTCATAGCTTCCTTATGCCAAAACATAACCTTTGGTGCCTACTGGATATCTGCATAGACGCATTAAATTACAATGAAAAAAAAAGTCTTGAGAAATCGTTAAGTTAAAGCCTTTTTGTTGTTGTCATTTTGTTTTCCTGTGTAACCCTAAGTCTTATGATAAACATTTTATAGATTCACAATCAGAATTGGAAGGAGCTTTTGAGATTAGTTTTTCTAATTCTATTTTTTTTTCCCAAACACAGAGACTTGAGTCTGTACCTACCAGTTTCTTTGCGTACAAATGCGTGCTGCTGGGGAGACATGGATCGTCTGATTTCCATCCCCAAACACTTTTAAGAGGTCATTTCCCAAACAGACAGACCCGGCAGCTCTTGGCAGGTCCCAGACTTCATGTGAACCATTTTCAGCATCCTCACACGCTGTACAAAGTGCCCTTTCCCCCTGCTGTGCGAGAGGGACGCAAATGGAATCTGTCCATCCTAGTTGGTGTGAGTGCTCCAACGTGTCCCTTTTCACTCACAGAGCTCTCATGTGTTCTCTCCTAGTAATCCAGGAGTCTCCAAGAGAAGGAGCCAGATGGTCCATCATAAGCTTGACAGGCATCTCCTACAGGGATGCTGGGGATTACAGATGTAAAGCCAAGAACCTAGCTGGGACGTCTGAAGCTGTGGTGTCTGTGACCGTTGTTGGCGCTGTTACTACCACCCTATTACCAGACACTTCAGAAAGAAACCCTGGAGAGCCCCCTGACCAGGATCCCCAGCCGGGAGCAGGAAGCTCGCCACCTCTACCTAAGTCATGGTTGCCACCCGGCCTCTCTTCTACTTCTTCCTATTCCACTCCCTCAACTGCTCTGCCTACATCTTCATCATCTCCTTCTTCTTTCTCTTTGCCTCCTGTCTTCTCTGTTGCTTCTGCACCCACGAGTGTAAAAACCAGCAGCTCGGAAAGCACCGTCAGGACGAGTCACCAGCCACTCCCGCTCCACCCCGGCGGGAAAAGCAACACAAAGCTAGAGAAGAACGGAAGTAAGTTTCCGCCAGTCAGTGCGAGTAAGAAAGAGGAGTTGGCACTGTTGGATCAGGCGATGCCCACGGAAACGAATGTTTCTATAGCCGACCTCAGGGTGGTCAGCGAGACTGGAGTGAGCGCGATTTTGACGTGGAACGTCACCACACGGGGGGCTGCTGTGACTGTGCTGTATTCTAAGTACGGAGAGAAGGACCTGCTGCTAGCGGATGCAGACTATGGCGAGAACCAGGCAACCATAGATGGCCTAGAACCCGGCAGTCAGTATGTGGCATGTGTCTGTCCCAAAGGAGTGGCTCCCCGGAAGGACCAGTGTATCGTGTTTTCTACCAACAGAGTGGAAGAACGTGACTCCCAGTGGTCATTCCTTATCGTGGTGACCAGCACTGCCTGTGTTATAGTCGTGGCCCTAATTTGTTTTTTATTATATAAAGTCTGTAAACTACAATGCATTTCAGACCCTTTCTGGGAAGATGATTTGGAGAAAGAGACATATATCCAGTTTGAGACTCTGTCGCCCAGGTCACAAAGTATAGGAGAGCTGTGGACACGGAGGTACAGAGATGACACAGAGAAACTGCTGTTGTGCTCACCGGCAAGTGAAGACTCTCACCTGAACTCTAAGAGTGATGGTTGTAGACCAGAATACTATTGCTGAGGTTTTGCAGGTGCAATGAATGTGAGCCAAGAAACGAGGGATCTAATGCTGTCGCAGACCCTCTGTTGGATGACTTTTGGACAGACTTTTGTATCATCTGTGAGAATTACAAATGCTATTTTTTGATGCATTTTTTAATTTAGTTGAGAAATATCTCAGTTATAACAACAAATGACCTTTATTTTTATTACTTGAATGACGTTCAAGTAAATAATTTCTTAGCAGTATTTAATAAGCTTATAGTAATTTTAGGGCAATTTAGTTCCTAAAATAAGTTTATAAAAAATACAATAGCTAACCTCTTCATTTGAAAGAACACGGGTTAGCAGTCAAGAGATGTTAGCATTGCCAGCGAAGCCTGGCAACCCTGAATGTTCAAAGTGCTCTGAAGAGTTTGCCATGGGAGTTTGTTGCTGCTGCCTGGCATGTGAGGGTGAATCCCTAATGAATCTTGTGTCCACAGATAGTTTTTTCCCTAATCCTTTAAAGTCAGGTATCGGTTAAATTAAGTACAACATGAGGATAACAAACACAACATTTTTTGTAGAACTAGTGACTGTATTTTAACACAGTACCTAGCGCTTGTATTTTTAGCACAGTCGATAGACCGTTTGGGCCTCGTGATGTGTTAATTTAAGAACGTTCTCCTTAATTTCTTTCCACCTCCCCCAACCCCCCTCCCTGTCTCACTGTCTTCCTTCACTTTCCTTTCTTGATCCTTTAAAACTTCCCTTTAAAGCCGGGTAGTGGTGGCACACACCTTTATCCCAGCAAGCAGGAGACAGAGACAGGTAGGTCTCTGAGTTCAGGGCCAGCCTGGTCTACAAGAGCTAGTTCCAGGATAGGCTCCAAAGCTACAGGGAAGTCCAGTCTCAAATCCCCCTCCCCCAAATTTCCCTTTTAAGGGACAGAAGATGCCCAGCCGCCAAAGGACTGCAAGCTCAGCTGTCTTCTGCCTCCCTGTATTTTTATTCTCTGGGTAGAAGGAAGGCCTTTGAGATTTCTTTGCTGTTGTAGTTATTCAGGTATAGTGGTTTGCTCCTTTATTTATTTTTTTCATTTTTATGGGGTTGGTGTTTCCCCTGAACATACATCTGGGGACCTCATGTGTGTCCAATGCCCTCAGAAGACAGAAGTGGGCATCAAGCTTATTGGGACCAGAGATTAAACATTACTGCATGATGAATGGGTCAAAAAAGAAATCAAGAAACAAACACAAAATACACAAACAGGAGGAGCACTCTCAAACTCCTCCTATACAGCCAGTTCCATGCTCATACCAAACCAGATAAAGACAAGGCAACCAAAGAAAGAATGCAGGGAAGCAAGAAAGCTAGCAAGTAATCAGGCGAGGTAGAAAGAGAAGAGGCCAATAGCCCTCGTGAACATGGATCAAAACAAACTCAGTAAAATACTTGCAAGCCTAGCACAGGCATACATCAAAAAGACTACCTGCCGTGACTGAGTTGGCTTTTTCGCAGAGATGCAGGGGTGGTTCAACAATGCAAGTAATAATACATGTAATTGTCTTAGTCAGGGTTTCCATTGCTGTAATGGAACACCATTAGCAAAGCAATCTGGGGAGAAAAGGATTTATTTGGCTTAGGCTTCCACATCACAGTTCATCATCAAAGGAAGTCAGGACAGGAACTCAAACAGGGCAGGAACCTGGAGGCAGGATCAGATGCAGAGGCCATGGAGGAGTGCGGTGTACTGGCTTGCTTCCCATGGCTTGCTCAGTCCGCATTCATAGAGAACCCAGGACCACCAGCCCAGGGGTGGTAGATAGGCCCGCCCACAACAATCACTAATTAGTAAAATGTCCTACAGGTTTGTCTACAGCTCAACCTTAAAGGAACATTTTTTTTTGAATTGAGTCTCTTTCCTCTCTGATGACTCTAGCGTGTGTCAAGTTGACATAAAACTAGCCAGCACAGTAATGACCCACATAAATGGGCTGAAAGACACTGTCCTAGAAGGGCGTTTTGACATTTGGAAAGAGAAGTGTCAGTGAATTCATTCCATCAAAAAAAATTTTTTTTGGTTAAAAATCAGGGAAATTGGAGTAGTTCCATGAACACATGGGATAACGACTTCATAAATACTATTTAGTTTTAAAAAATAACCTTTCACAAGTATTATGCACAATATAGGAGCGGCTGTAGTGTGGCTATGGAGATTAATGAAGGCCACAGTATGCAGCCGAGCATTCTGGAGGACAGACACTGCAACTCAGCAGTGTGTTGCTACCTGGCCTGGGGATATCCAGGAGACAAGGCTGCCACAGCACAGCCATAGCCGTGACCCGTGGGGAAGAGCTAGCCTTTACGAGAAATTCTATTCTGTTTACGAAAGAAACACCTGGTAAGAGGTATGGCTGAACATAGATGTGAGGAAGGGAAGCATCCATCAAACTCCGAGAATGTTCTCTGGGCTGGGATTTCCTAGTCTGTGTCATCTCCTCTTTGAAGGAGTGTGGCCATGGCACCTGCATGTGGTCCCTATCCATCATATACAGCACTTCCAGAATGAAATGTTAACCAGACTGACTGATCTTTGATGTTTGGTCCAAAGGAGAGAAGATGGCCCTGGGCAAGCGGCCAATGCTGAGACCTGAAAACTGGTGAGAAGATGGGATTTGGGACTTCAATGAATGATGACCTCCATTCCCAAGGGAGGACTGAGAGAGTGGCTGATGGTTAGCTGTGATCAAGAATCTTGGTGCCGCCCCATGGACTGCTCCCCAGTGGGCCTGGAGGTGTTATTCTTCATTTTGTCCTTTACTGCCTTCTCTTCACACTTTTGTGTGCCTCTGCTGTGGAGGCTGCCACTGAGCAAAATCTGCCAAAGCTATTCTTGAGTTTGTCCAGCCTCTGGGGATGATGGACAGGCTCTGGTGAGGAGGAAAGGTCTGGAAGCTCTGAGAGCTACATGATAAGTCTTAAGTTTCAGATATGGAGAGGAGCCTCTCATTAGAAGTTCCTTGGCACCATGATGCCAGGTAGGGAAGAAGGCCAAGGTGCAGCTTCTCTTTGGGCAGCTTGACTGCTGTCCATCAATGGAGAAACCCTCCACAGACTCCTAGATTCAACCCATCAGCAGCGTCACAATATCATGAACTAAATGAATGTGACTGGAGTCCCCTGCCCTTCCGGGCACCATCTCAGTGAAGCCGCATGACCTCTTAAGGGGCAGGTCAAGCCCTGTGACCCCTGCTAGGGTTAGATGGTAGCAGTCCCTGGGCAGCATGCTCAAATCCTTCTGCCAAGATGGAAGGCTTTGAACTAATAATCTCAAGTTTACTTAAGTCACCATGCCACAGGCAGGACACAGGCATTGCCCCTCACAGTCCTGCCCACAGAAAGCAACTGTCACTACCACATTGTCCTACACAGCACCTGGCTTGGCTGGTTCCCTGGAGAAGCAAGGCTGTTCTATCTTGGTTACTGTTTTTCCCTTCTATATATAATCTCATCTGTCCTTTGGGTTCCCTTGACATCTCTGGATGTGACTAGAAACCTTGCCCCTGTTCTGAATCACAGGGGCACAGTGAGGGCATTATTGAAGAAACCATTACAACGAACTCTGTATTCCCTAGATGGTGAAGATTTTGAGACACAGGATAGATTTCTAAAGTTGTGTCAGGAATCCAAGTTCTGATAAATCTGTGTAAGTCACATGTTGGCTTTTAATGCACTATATTCAAGGAATTATAAGTAACTGGAAAATTAAGTTAATTCTAATCATCTCTTTGTTAAAAAGAATTTTTGTTTGGACTCCAAAACCTCTATGTGTTTATAATTTCCTCATTTTCTTTCCCTCTTTGCCTTTATCTTTGTCTTTGCCTTTCCCCCTCCCTTTCTGTTTTTCCCTCCTCTTCCCCCGCCTCNTCCCTCCCTTCCCCTCCCGTCCCTTCCCCTTCCCTCCCTTCCCTCCCCTCCCTTCCCTTTCTCTTTCTATCTCTTCCCTCCCCCTCCTGTGTATCCTCGGTGCTCTCACCACTGAGTGCATTGTCTAATGATCTAAAGCTTTTAGTTTTGTAGTCAGTTAGGATTTTAAAAAGAATTTTTATAAATAATTTTGTCTAACTTCACTTTATGCTAGATTAATTTATTTTAAATTAAAAAGTCAATAAACGTATTTATTTACTATGATATAGGTGTCATTCAATTTTGTCATCATAACTTTTTTAAAGATTCAGATAGATACTGAATTATTCATACTGTATTAGGAATTCTATTACTGTGGGAGACTGTTTCAGATTTCTGAGCCCGCCAGTGGATATGGAGAGGTGCCCATATTATACAAAGGCGATTTGTCAAGACTGGAGGCATGGAACATCAGACATAGTAAGTTACTGGTTTCTTTCAAATTCAAGTCCAACCTGGAGTTGATTTTGACCATCGGAGAAAAGCTGGCAGGGACATGGTCTGGGGTCAGGAGGCTAGGAGAAAACCCTGTGTTATCCTGAGCTCATTATTGGCACATGAAGTCTGTTGCAATTCATGACTAAGAGTTAAAGTTCTAGCCCTGTAGCCATTTACTTTAAAAGCAAGCACATAGAGGAGGTTTAGTCAAAATATCCTAGTGATGTAATTGCGATCCTGTTCTTACAAGGATGCTTTCTCAGGTAGGGGAGACTGAAGCCCCATTGGGCAGCATGAAATGCATACAATGAATAGCTTAAGAGTGTTAATGGAGACACTGTGGTGAGCAAATCTAAGTGACACACAGCCAATGGGTCTGCCGATTAAAAATGATTGTGAGGTTTGGCAAGATGGCTCAGAGGTCAAGGCACTGGCTGCCTGACAATGGCATTCTGATGACGTGAATTTGTAAAGAAGGAAGGAGGGGCCTGGCTCAGTAGCTGCCCTCTGGTCCACAGAGATGCCCTATCAACACATGTGCCACACACTCTGAAACGATGCTTCCCTCAGTGATTACAATATTTTACATTTAGGAAAAACATTCTACTTTGTTATCATGGGCTATGTAGTGAAAGGGGAGCAGGCCTGCTTTTCGTCCCGCCAGGCTCCTGAACAGCTAGCTTATACCCTGAAATAACAACACACAAAATGTATTCATTTAAGCACTGCNTATTAACCAATGAAAGTAACACATAGACAGATGACCCTCCTACATCAGGGCTATACCTTGGAACATATTGAAATATCTAGATTCTTTTATGAAATTTTTATTTATTTCCATTTTATGTGTATGAGTCTTTTGCCTGAACTTGTCTGTATATAATAAGTGTGTAGTGCCTATGGAGACCTTCAGAAGATGGCATCAGATCCCCCAGGACTGGAGTTACAGACAATGGTGACCCACCATGTTGATTCTGTGAATTGAGCCCCGGTTCTCTGGAAGAGCAGTCAGTGCTCTTAACTTCTAAGCCATCTCTCCAGCTTTAAATGTCCAAATTTTTAAAATGTTCAAAAAAAGTAGCACTGAATAGAGTCAAGAAAGTATATCCTAGAGTTTGGAAAACATTTACAAAAGTTAAAAAAAAATAATTTTGACCCCTGGACATGGGTCTCCAAAAGAATACGAAAGGTAAGAAGACAGCTCTGTAGATAAGAGTGTTGTGCAAACATAAGTTCCTACATTCAGATCCCCAGCATGCTGAAAGCTAGGCTTGTCAGTGTGTATGCCTGGAATTGACCAATAACTCCAGCAGGGGCAGGTAGATCCTGGGAGCTTGCTGGTCCAACAGGCTAGTCAAAATGGTGGACTTTCATTTCAGTGAGAACCCTGTCTTAAAAGAGTAAGGCTGAAATATGACCTGCACATGTACTCACAAGATCATGGGCATCTGTATACTTGTGTTCATGCACCACTCATGTTCATGTGCCACACATGCATGTGCACACATTGTACACATGTATGGATGCACATCTGAACAGATGCATGTCTGCACAGACACACTCATGCACATACATACACACACCACAGAAATTAGGAGAATGAATAATACAAAGAAAAATTTTAAAGAAAGCTGATCAGTTTTACTGATGTGTTCATAATAGATTGCAAAATTGAGATTTAGATAAAAAACTAGTAACAGCTAATTTCTTATGGGTAAAGGATATACTATGAATTATGGAATAGACTCACAATTCCAAAAATCAGGTGTATCATTAGGCTCTGAATAAATAACTGAATAAATAAACAAAATAATATCTTATGATTGTTTGTTTTTCTTTTGGTACAAATTCTCCTTTTATATGTCAGGATGACCTTGAACTCACAGTCTTCCTGCATGGCATCAGCCTTCTGAGTACCAGGAGTACAGAAAACACTACTACAGCCAATGAAAGAAATTTTTTAAACTCAAAAAACTTCTAGGTGAATAACTGTGAAATAAAGAAGACTCCAGGTGATAGCTCGGGTGCAGTTAGTGGCTGTTTTGTCCTCTCCGCTGTTAAATGACATGTTCACAGGACAGAAAAGGGGTACAGAGATTAATGTAGGAACGTAGCAGAGCTGCTGTCCAAATGTCAGAAAAGCCATAGGTGAACTGAGAATGGAGAAAGAAAGGGAAAAGGTGGAACTACGGGCCTTTTCAGTAGGAAGAATAAGGAAGAATGGGGTAAGGAAGATGAGGAAGAGACCTGGTTGGTCGTCTCAGACCATGAAGCCCAGTATGGACAAGTTCAACAGAACCGCCATTATATGGGCTGCCCATGCATGCTTCAGCATTGCCAGGGCATAAATCTCATTCAAAATCTCAGGGTAAGGAAGATGCTGAACCAAGAGCCCCTAGTCCATTCCCCTCCAGTGGAAGCCTCGGCTAGCAGCTTCTCACCTATGAGAACTGCGGCGCACCACGCCCGTCTGCGTTACATGCTCCAGCATACAGTTCATGAGCCGGGCAAGGGGCTGGAGACTGAAATACACAAAGACACACAGACAGAGACACAGGTCATCCTTAATGCCAGAATGCCCCAAGAATGCCCCCCTTTATTGTGTCCAGGGGCAGCTTATGTAGGGATAGCCACGCCCCAGCAAAAACGCACCAGAAACCATTCCCCTGCCATTAGGAACTCCTGGAGGGTCTTGTGCTCAGAGCAGCTGTAGGCACTCAGATCAGGGGAAAACAAATTGTTTACAAGAAATTCAGGATCTGGGGGTTCACTGCCCCCAACAGAGAACTATAAAACTCCCAAAGCTGGCCTAAGAGCCTGAGATACCAGCTTGAACCTCATAATAAATACAAAGTTCACTGAAGGTGAGGGGGCAGTCAGGCTTAGACTGCTTCCGCCCTCCGTAGTGCCCAAGCTGGACAGCATCCCACAGATGGACTGTGCCCGGGTCTGTGATTCGGGCAGTGGGCAAAGACCACCAGAGACACATTCTACATCTGGTTCCTCTAGATCCTGAGATGCCGTTCAGAAAACTCCTTGTTTAACCTCAGGAAAACATTGGGGGAGTAGGAGGGCCAGGTTATCTGAGGTCAAGTAAACAAGAGCAAACAAAACCAGAAAGGGGTAACACTCCTTGCCATGTTTGCTGTCTCCGGCATAGGGTACAACACTCATGACTTTACTCAGGAGAAAACCTGCCATGTTCCCACAGTGACTTAGTGTAATACACTAGCTCAGTAAAGTCTTCACAGAAAAGCAATGTTCCTATTGTTGTTATTTTAACACTCTCTTTATTAAGTGTTACTTGTTCTATTTTATCCAATTTCCCAAATATTTAACATTATGGCAGTAGTAAAGAGTTACATTCCTAAAATAATTTTATGGATGGTGCCAAGCTGCTTATATTTTCTGGGGGTGAGAAATGGCCTCAAAACGCAAGAAAACAAGTCTGATAACACACTCTGTATATTGTGGTATCTCCAGGAATCCTTCCCGAAGAACAGCAACAAACCCTATAAAATACGAATATCACATATGGCCTGTGTTCTGTGGGATTACTAGCAGAGGGAACACACCATGGACTTCAAATTGCTTTTAAAAGAAAGACGTATCAAATTTGACCTGAGTCCTGCTGCAGCATGGAGCTTGTGGTGAGGAAGAGGAAGAGGCTTCAGAGACTGCAATGTGGAGGAGAGAGGAGCCGGCAGCAAAGGCCCAGCACAGATGAAATCACACCCGGTAACTGCAATCGAACAGGAGCTAATATACTGGATGAAGATCTGAGACTCCAGGCTTCATAGCAGATCCTCGAGGAAGGGCCTGAAGCTAGAGAGGCCAGAGGGGAGAGAGAGAGAGTCTCTCTCTCTCTCTCTCTCTCTCTCTCTCTCTCATTAACATGGCATGGTGCCCTTCAAAAGTGTGACAATAAGAAAAAGAACACAGAAAGGGGAGAATTCAAGTTAAATACTGACATGGGACACTCAAAAAAATGTAATTATGGATCCAGACTAAAAGAAGAGCATGAAAAGGTTATATATACTGGCGCGTATCAAGACTAGGGTAAATATTGGCGAAGGAGAATAGAAAGATAACTGCTATCCAAGAAACTGTGAGTCAAAGGATATTATTCACAAATTATGGACCAGAGAGGAAAATGGAATATTGGGGGGAAAACTAAGGCACTTAAAAACAAGACCAAAATACCCAGATGAAAAAAATTAAAAAAAAACAAAATAAGAAAAAAATCAAAATAAGAAAGCAAGGAAAATAGCAATTATAAAAAATGAAAACTGTTAATCTTTGAGAACAAAATATTTTCAGGACCACCAGACAGAAATATTAAATTGGTTATGAAGTTAAAAATTTTAAGCTTCTATCGGAAGCCTTTAAAATAACAAAGAAGGGAATGGAGCTTCATTCGCAAGGTAATTGAGTGAAGGAAATGCAAGGCAAGATTTTCTTTTTTAAGTTAACAGGCAGAGGCTGGAAGCTCAGCAGGTAAGAATGCTCACTTCTTTTGCGGAGAACTGGATTCAGTTCCCAGCACCCACATCTGGCAGCTCAAAGCCATTTGAAATTCCAGTAGCAGGCAACCCAATACCCTCTTCTGGTCCTTGTGGGTACTTGCTTATGAACTCATGCAGGCAAACATATGTACACATTAAAAAAAACCTTCAAAATAAATAAAATTGACTTATTAATTTGTCAGAATGACAGGTCTCATTGAGATAGTTTCATATACACACATGACCTACTGTACTCAAGTCTGAGATTTCATGCAAGCCATTTTGCTCATATTCATCTTCACTGTTCTTCCCTTTTTAGCTTCTCCAAGCTCTTGTCACTTCCCAATTGTGATGCCCACGTCCTTCTGGATGTGGAGTCATCCTAAGCCCTGGCTGACCTGCCAGGAGTTATGCCCTTTAAGAAAACCGATTCTCCCTCCCCTAGAAATCATCAATGGACCATAGCTTCTCAATTAGGGGTGGTGACCCATACCATTTCCCCATCTATGCTAGAATCTTGATTGGCTTGATCTTGTGTGGGTCGCGTTCAGGCAACCATAGCCGCTCTGAGTCCATGAGTGAATGGTGCCATCTAGAAACCTCTGTTTCAGTCCAGTCCTCCCTGACCTCTGGCTCTTAGAAATTTCCCATCCCCTCTTGTGTGATGGTCCCCAAGCTTTGCGGAGAGGGGGTAATACAGACGTCCCATTTGTGGGTGAACACTGTGCTGATCTTTTGCACTTTGATCAGTTTTGATTTTCTGCGACCTCTGTGGCACAAAGACACTCTCCACTAATCTACCAGTAGAGAAATACAGATTTTATACTCAGTCCAGTTAGCAAAATAATAGTAACAAGTTCACCCCTGGGCCTGTGAGCTGCCCAGCTGTGCATTCTTCAAGCTGAGATTTTCTAGAAAGCTAAATTTTCCTTTACAATGCCACAGAGAGCAGAGATTTCCCTCTTTAACTGAGAGGTTTAAATGCAGAAGCCTAAAACAGCATTATATTTTATGCATGGTTTTATGGGCAAGGCATTTAGAAGAAGTTAAGCTGAACTGTTCCTTGTATACCCACACAACCTGCATGGTAATCGACAGGGGTGGCTAGGGCAGGACACACTTTCAGGATGACCTTTTTCTCAAGTCTGGCGTCCTTGTGGGCACAGAGAGAGGCTGGATTGAGCTGGAATGTCTCCTCTGGGTGAGTGCAGAGTTTCTCCATAGGCTTTCTAGCTGCATTGGTGAACTCCCATAAGAAAACAAAAGGCCAGCAAAGTCATCACTAGCTTCATGGGTGTGTGTGTGTGTGTGTGTGTGTGTGTGTGTGTGTGAAGCATTGAAAGGCAAGGGAAGGGATTATCTCTACCAGATAGGCCTGGTTTTATGATGAAAGATTTTTATCTTGAGCACGTAGACAAATATAAAAATAGGGTACCAGGAAAGATGACTAGAAATAGCCTCAGTAACATTTCGAGCATGGTACATTAGTGGAGATTTAGTACGTGATAAGGACAGCATCTGAACTCACTGGAGACAGTGACCAGCTTTGGTTAAATGGTGGTGATACCATCATTTAGCAATCATTTGAAAAGGGTAGCATTAGATCAAGTTCTCACACTGAAAGAATAAAATGAATATCTATCAGAGTTCTAACTATAAAACTGAAACTTCGCATGTAATGGATGCCAAGGGCTTTCTCTATAACTTTAGAAGGAGACTTTATGGCTATGGTTCAAAATGTAAATGCAACAAAAATATTGATGTGTTTGTACATAAAAGTGAAGCAACTTTTGCATAGCAAAAAATATAAAGATTGAGTTGGAAGAAAATATTTCAAAATTGTTACAAACTACCTAGATATGTGTGTATATATGTATATATATTAATATATAAAAATGTTTAAAATAAAGGAGAAAGATACTTTTCTTGGTAAGATGTGAGAAAATACACTGTGTCTAAACACATTAACATATTTTGAGTTTAATTTATAGGGAGAGAAATACACTGTATTGAGGAAAAGAATCTGGGATATTTCTCTTCCATATGCTTGGCAAAACTTCATAATCTTTCCCCTTTCTTCTATTGTTGGGAAATAGACAGATCCCCTTATCCACTGCTGGGAAGAATGCAGCGTGCAGCACTATGGTAGAGAACCTGACAATGTCTAATAGATTTCGTATGCAGGTAGCAATCACATTTCTAGAAATTTATTCTAAACACATTCCTTGGAGAAGATAAGATGCACAGAATTAATTCTTTCCAGTATTATCTGTCATTGTAAAAAAAAAAGAATGTTATCTAAATTTCCAGTATTAAGAAACCAAGTGGAACATTAACACGATGGAAGCCTCTGCTACTCTAAAGCTGAAAGAAGGAGCCCATGAAGGGAGACGCTGAGACCTGCAGGCCGCACTGCAAAATGAAAAGAAACCGCAAAGGTAAGGAAGTTCCTATCCCTGCTGAAGTTATCTGTAAGAGTTCAGCGTCTCATAGAGACAGGGAAATGAACACAACCGCGTGGATCTCCATGCCCTTAGAAAAAGGAACCATGGAAGGTTAAACAGAAAGCAGAAAAAACAGGTTAGGGACAAGGAACACCACGTCTAGGGACAGGTGAGTTGGGTGGAGGGTGTGATCTGGGAGGAAGGAGCAGGGGAAGGCAACTGTGTCAGGAGTGTCTGTCAGTCTGTCAGTGTCATGTTTCCCCTCTGAAAGCAGATTAAGGCTGTACACATTGAAAACCCGGAACCAAGCTGTATTTCCAAGTAAGGAAGAAAAAGATACAGGTAATTTCACTGTTTGGATTTCGGTGTTTTGCGACAGGGTCTCATAATGCAGTCTAAGCTGGCCTGAAACTGATGTTTCTCCTGCCTTGCCTTTCCTGGTACTGTAATTTGGTCTTGGTGTGTGTGTGTGTGTGTGTGTGTGTGTGTGTGTGTGTGTGTATGTGCGTGCACGCACACGCATGCACGTCAGCATGTGTGTGCACGTGCACATGTGCATGTTTGCATGTATGTGGGTGCACATGTGCATGGCTGTGGGGTTGGCCAAGATTGACATTGTATGTCTTCCTTAGTTGGCTTCCATTTATGCATCGAGGCTGAACCCAGGGGTTGCCAGTTCTACCAGTGTAGCTGCCCAGCTTGCCCTACGGGTATCCCATCTCCATCTCCTGGATGTTGAAGCTGCAGTTGGGCCACCATCCTCCCCTTCCCTTTTCCATGCCTGCTGGGGACCTGAACTCCAGGTCTCACCCTTGTACAGCAAGTGGTTTATCCACTAAGCTATCTCCCCAGCTCCGTTTTATGTTTTTAAATTATCATTTTTATTTTGAGCTAATTGAGATTTCACATTAAGTTGTGATCGAGAAGGGGTTAGGATGGCCTCTTACAGCCTAGCAGAGGTAAAAACCTTGGCATCTTCCTTGACTTTTGCAGACGTAGGTCTGTTGGAGCCCACTTGTCCCTGTGGTGTCTGACTGAAATAGAATAGTTATTGTAGAAATGCTTCCCTCCTGCCTTGCTGGGCTAGAGAGCACAATGGCTGTCATTGTCATCTGTTGGGTCGCCACTGCTGGATTGGCCAAGTTGAGTTTAATGCTGGAACATCGAAGGCACAAAACCCAAAAGCAGTAACAACAAATGATGAATGGAAATTCAGGACTGAACTCTTCTTAGGTCTTGAGGTCCCTGGTTGTTTTGCCTTCTCTTTTTGAATATCTGTTTATTGTATGTTTTCAGGCCCGTGCTTTTAATTAAGCTAAAATTGTTAAAGGACATTTCTATCACCTGTGTGCCTGAGATACTGGAGCTTTGGCTTAGAAAGTGGAGAATAAGTAAGTTTGCTCTGTCTCTCCAGAAGGTTACTCAAAGAGGTTGAGAATAACTTCAAAAAAGGAAAGACAAAATCCACTATCCATTCCCATCCTGATTTGAGGGAATCAAGAGAATGTGAGTTGAGCATCTTTGGTAGTTTTTTTTTTTTTTGTGGAGTATTGCCAGTTCCATGATTCTGAAGCTGTTTCCTCTTTGTCTCAGGATAAAACAAATGAGTACGTGTGTTAGCATCTTGGAACCAAGGTTTTCCTGGGATAGAGGAATATATAGAAGCGAGACAGAAAAGGACAAGAAAAAAGGTGTGTGGAATTGTATTGGGCCTTATCTGGATATCATGTATGTACGGGTGTATGTAAGCATGTTCAACACATGCTGCTAGAAACACAAGAGCCTCTGTGACCTGAACTGACCAGGTTTTGAGGCTTCTTAAAGGCAGATCAATGCTGCTGAAGCAGTCAGTGGTGAGAACTTGCAAGTTGCACATCGATACCGATGTGATTAAAGTGCCCCTTTGGGGAGGGGACGCTGCATGTACTATTAGAACATGACTGTATGGAACTGGCATTTTCGGTATTCGCTTAAACATGGCTTGTGCCGTTTACCAGCCCGTGTTCAAACGGCAGCTGTCTCTCTTTCCTCTGCCCTGATGGAGTGGGTCCCTTAGCTCTGGAAAACACAAATAGAACATTCAGGGAATGCCCTTTCCTGCAGGCTCCCTTCAACCCACTTCCCACACCTCCCTTCTGATCTCCACACCCTTTACTCTCAAGGGACTCCTATCTCCACCCCTGGCAATTTGCACATTTGCAAAATTGGATGCCCAGGATTTTTATTTTCGAAGTGCTGCTTTGTGGGCATGTCCCAGCTCCTTGGCTGCTTTAAACATGTATCATTTTTTATGACCAAATAGTATTCTGTTGCATGCTTATCACCTTTTCTTACTTGTTCTTCAGCAAATAGATTGTTTCTACTCCCTAGTTATTATGAATAAGGTTGCAATCAATACAGGAGTGCAGATGTTTCTCGATGCTGATTTCACTTTCTTTGTTATATACTCAGTAGTGGGATTTTTGCATCATAAAGTAGTTCAGCTATGAAGTTTTTCCAGGAACCTCCCTACTGTTTCCATAATAACAAGTTTCCATATTCCTATTAACACTGTACAAGGATTCCCTTTCCCCCACATCCTCATCATTTTTAGATTTTTAGATAATAACTGTCCTTACTATGGTGTGGGGATGCTTCCTTGTGGCTTTTATTTCTATTTCCCTGGTGATTGGTGATATGGAACATTTCACTGTGTTGGCTGTTTGTATGCCTGAAGTGGGATTCCCTCTGTATGCTGTGAATACCATTGATTATTAAAAAAAAAACCCAACTATCTTGGGTCTGCACAGAGCAGAATAGAGGTAAGGGCGGGGGCAGGGGGATGGGACAGAGAGAACACACAATGACGAACGACACTAAAAGACACTGCCAGCTGGAACCTTGCTGGTAGGCCATGAAATAATAGAAACGGGTTAACTTAGTATGTAAGAGCTTGTCAGAAATACACTTAAGTGATCAGCCAAGCAATGATTTAATTAATACAGTTTCTGTGTGGTTATTTCAGGAGTCTGGGTGGCCAGAAAACGAACAAGCAGCCTCCCACAACATACGCCTTCCTTTGAGAGGTGTCCGTTTAGATCTAGTGCTCATTCTGGGAGCTTTGTTATGTCCCACAGTTCCTTATATACCAACCCTTGTCTGATGCACAGTTGCAAAGGTGCCTCCCACTCCACTTTTCTCAGTGCTGTGCAGACATTCCCTGGGCTACACAGCACTCTTTACTGATGTGCGCTCCCATCTGTCTGGATTTGCTTTGGTTTCCTGTCCCTCTGAGGCCATGGTGTAAAATAGTAAAATAGTAAAATGGGTGTAAAACACCCATTCCAGTGTCCTGAAGCATTTACTGTACATTTTCTCATAGAAGTTTCTTTGATTCAAGTCTTACATGTGAGTCTTTTGAGTTGATTTTTGTAACTTGTGCAGGATCGGGGTCTAGGTTTATTCTTCTGCATGTAGCTACCCAGTTTCCTGGATAAAAAAAAAAAAGTCATGTTGTCATAAAACATGGATATACAGATAGGTATCTCTGTAGCATGCAGAATTAAATTCCTTTGGAATATTCCTAGAAGTGATAATTGTGGGTTGTAAGGTAGTTCTACTTTTAGTTTCTTTGAATTTCCATATTGATTTTCATAGTGACTTGACTAATGTAAGTTCTCATCCTAAGTGTATAAAGATTCCCACTTCCTGCATCCTGCTTTTCCTTCTCTCTGTCTCTCGCTCTCTGTGTGTATGTGTTTGTCATGTGTTTGCACGTACATGTATATACACGTGTCTGGAGGTCACACGACAATCTTTTCCCTTCTTCCCCTTGGGTGCTTTCCATCTTTTTATTTATTTCTTTACTTATTTTGAAAGTCTCTCACTGTCGTGGAATTCACCAAGTAAGCTATCTTGGCTGCTAGAATGACTCACCGATAACCTATCTGCACCTAGTATTGGGTTACAAGTCACCACTACCTCACCTGACATTTTGTTGCGGCTGCTGCTGTTTGCATTGATTCTAGTAAAATGACTTGAACTTGGGGCCTCCTGCTTACAATGAAAGGGATTTACCAACTAAGTTCCTGTCCTAGTTTTACTGGCTGCTTTCTTGATGACAACTATTTTAACTGGAGTGAGATGGAATCTCAGTATAATTTAGATTTTTTTTTACTTCAGTGGTGGCTTAGAATATGAAACTTTTTTCACGTTGATTAACCATTTTGTAGCTCATCTTTTAAAGATTCTTTGCTCCTTTTGTCTATGTATGTAGAAATTCATCCATGGCCTATTTTGGAGGAATTTCCACGGTTGCTGAGTAGAGTGTTTATTCTGCAAGTGTTGTACGCAGGTTGTTGCATCTGTAGCTGCCTGTTAAGTCCCTGTGGTCCACAATATCATTTAACTCAGAAGTTCCATTCTTGATTCATCATCTGGATCTCCTGTCTTTTGATGAGAGTTGGGATTACATTGAGATCAGTCTGTGACTTTATATCTAGCAATGCTTGGGTTTGCCATTGTCAGAGCGTGTATGCTTCAGGTTTAGATCTTGACAGACTGTTCCCTTAATCAACATGACATGGCCTTTATCACTCCTGAATACTCTATCAGATAGTCAAAGCTTCATCTTTTTGCTTTTGAGTTCCATTTATTAGGATTGCTTTTTTTCTTTGCTTTTGCCTTAAGGCTTTAGTTTTTGTGTTTTAGAGAACTTCCAAAGGCTTTGTCTTTGCCATGGTAATTTATTTCTTGTAGGCAGCAACTATGTAAGTATGTTTTGAAATCCAATCTGTTAGTCTAGATCTGTGGTTAGTGAATTGAGGACATTAACATTTCGAGTTATGGTTGAAGGTTACATATTAATTCCTGCCATGTGTGGGTTTTGTAGGGTTCAGTGCTTTCATAACTCATCTGCTCTTACTTCTTCCGTCATTTTTCCCTTTCTGGCTACAGTGATGGTTTAGTGATTGTAGATTCTTTTAGTTTGTGTTTATTTGGGATTTTTTCCTTTCTCCTTCAATTATGAAATATAGATGTGCTGGCTATCTAATCCAGGTTGGCAGATATAGTCATTCAGAGCCTGAAATACATCATACCATGCACTCCCAACTTGCAGATTTTGTCGGGAAATCTGCTATTTTGCTGGTGAGTTTGCCTCCATGATGAGTCGATGTTTCTCCCTGCAGCTTCCAACTTTCGTTTTCTGTGTACTTAATGTTTTACCTAGAACGTGACACAGGGGGATTCTTTTCTGGTTTTGTCTGTTTCGAATTCTGTTTTCCTCCTGTATATGGATGACTGTATCTTTCTTTAGGTTTTGACACTTTCTGCGACAAACTTACTTTCTTACCTTTACCTTGTATTTCACTTCTTAATGCCATGATCTTCAGCTTAACGTTTTAATGGTGTTCCATCTTACATGCCTCATTTATACTTTATTATTATTTTATCTTTTTGCCAGAATGTCCTAATTCATCCACTTCACTCTCTTTCAAACTGTAATATTCTGCCTTTCATTCAATCCATTTTTTGTTTGTTTGTTTGTTTGTTTGAGACACAGTTTCTCTGTGTAGCTTTGAAGCCTGTCCTGGAACTTGCTCTGTAGGCCAGGCTGCCCATGAACTCAGAGATCCTGTCTCTGCTTCCTGAGCGCTGGGATTAATGATGTGTGCCACCACCACTTGACCCATTTAATCCATTCTGTTGCTGAGTAATTGCACTGATTTTTAAAAAAATTTCCCTTAGCAAGCCTTTTATTTTCAAGTTTTCAATTAGACTTTCTCCCGAATTTCTACCTTTCTGTGGACTTTATCCGTTAGATCTTATAATTTCTTCCTTATTTGCATCGCCTGCCTATGTGGAGTTTTGGAATTCCTTCTGGAGTTTACTCATAAAATTTCTGATTTTGCTGAACACTCTTAGAATCATTCTTTAAGGTCCTTGTTTGGGATCTCATCTACTCCCTATCATTGGAACCCATCCTGAGGAACAAGGAGTTCCATTGCCTTGACTGTCCATGTTTTCTGTGTTCTGCATTGGAACACATGCATCTGGGATGATGTTGGTGACTGACATCTTACATTTGAAACATTGTCAGTGTTCACGTAGGACTAAGTTGCAGTAGAGCTCAGGTGTGGTTTCTCCCCCACTGGACTGGGTGTGACTCGGAGTACAGGGCATGAGCCCCAGCATCATTCTGAGAACAGAATCCTGGCTGCAGAAGGAACTGCACCATGGGTAAGCCTGCTATGAAAACATGGGACCAGGAAACTACAAGCAATTGCTACTTCAACTCTAGTAACTACGGGGAGTGGAGAAGCGAGGGCAGCACTGCACGTCCCAGGATAGAGTTACTAAGAAAGATGTGAGAAGCAGAGCGAGGCTCAGTGTTAGAGCTGTGGGGAGAAAATAGAAGAGGGGACGGCAACAGAAGGCGCAATGATAAGAGAGGCAGTGTTCGCGGAAGACAGAGCGAGAAGAGAGAAAAGAAATGCAACCAGGCAGCATCAAACACTCCCAGGACTTGAGAAGCTGAGACAAGGGAGCCTACCAGCTCCAGGCCAACCTGTGTCCTACGGTAGAGTCTGCCTTAGAAAGAAAGGGAGAGAGAACGGCCGGACAGAGTTGGTCCCCCAAATTAGATCCTGAACAGGAGAAGTTTGACTGTGATGCTGTACTATACAAAATGCTTGATGAGTTTCTAATTTAACTCTTTTGTTTGTGTGTTTGTTTGTTTGAGTCTCTATAGCTTTAGAGCCTGTCCTGCAACTTGCTCTGTAGACCATCAGGTGGCCTCCACTCATAAGAAATCCGCCTGCCTCTGCCTCCGGAGCACTGGGATTAAAGGCGTGCACTCCCACTGCCTGGCCTGATTTAACTCTTTGACAATGTGGTTCATGTGGTCTCTGAGGATCGATTTCTGGGAGAAGCATCAAGAAAATTGTCTTCCGATCCAAACTGCTATCCCCTGGCATGTTAGACTCGTTCTGTCTTGCGTGTTTGTTTCCTGCCCACCACTGGAAGTCATCTAGTCAGTGACTTCAAATTCCAGCTTAAATTTGTGTTTTCTTTGTTGAGACTGAACATCTGTTCAAACCACTTGCTCTTTTGTTGTTGTCGTTGCTGTTTGTTTTATTCTTGTTTTTGTTTGTTGATAGCTTGCTCTAGAATTCCACACATTTTCTGATTGGGTTGAAGATCTTTGCCTCTGTAAGTTGCAAGAATATTTAATTATTACAAATATTTGTGACTTGCCGTGAGTGTGTGTGTGTAAGAGAGAGAGAGAGAGAGAGAGAGAGAGAGAGAGAGA